>CAXIEO010000016.1:450000-553108 GCA_964023405.1 Apodemus agrarius | reverse complement strand
CTTTGTAGAAACCTTAGTAAAGAACAGTGAGTTTGCCATCATTTTTGTTTCCTTTGTTAATTTTTACAGGGGATTAAGGGTGCTTTAAATACACAAATTTTCCTTGACCAAAACACATTACAGAGACCATGCTCGCATCTAGCTCAATGACATACGCCTTCCTTTACCTCTGTGATTAAAGACATGAGCAAATATACCCAATTTGCCCATCAGTTTTGTAGTTAGTAATTGTTCACACAATTTTTCAAATGGATGCTCAGAACAGGTGATCTGTTTCCTGTGCAAATCACATTCAGTTGGCATTTCTCTGGAATGGTTGTATCCTATTCTTTTTCAATGTACTCAGAATCAACAGAGTGAATCATATAATTCAAGTATCTTTTTAATATGACATGGTGATTAGATTATAAGTTCTGAGTCAGAAAATGAGTGGAGGAAGCACCAGAAATGTATGACTATAAAGTCAATGAAATATACATTTGCTTTATTTTAATGCCAATATAATACTTTGTGTTGTACAAATTTATTGGGTACTTTAGGATGCAGTGACTCTTGATGATGTGCATGTGAGCTTCACTGGGGAAGAATGGGATTTGCTGGATCCTTCCCAGAAGAGTCTCTACAAAGATGTGATGATGGAAAATCGTACCTGAACCTTAAAGCTGTAGGTAAGACTGTGATTTTTTTTTTCAATCAAGGTAAACAAATGTTTCTTGGTTATTGATCTCCTGTTATTTCAATTGCAAACAAGGAAGATTGAGCTGAATAAATCAGGTTCCACTGCACTTTCACAGTAGCACTCAGTGCTGTGAAAATTCATGGTAAATTGAATTTTGCCCGTTTTACAATATTATACCATTGATTTTCTTGTTTTGTACTTTAGGCTATAATTGTGAAGACCATCATATTTCAGAATATTTTGAAAGTTCTAGAAGACATGGAAGGTAATTTTCATGTGCAAGCTGATATACATATGTCTCTGAGGAAATTTGTATATGTTCTGGAAACTCTAAAGAAAAGTAAGAAGTGTAAAATATCAGTCCTATAAGTGTAGCTATGATTAAAATTTTCTAACAAAGCCATGTACCTCAAAATCAGTTATTCAATTGTGTAACTAATTGATGTGTAGCTCCATTACAGCAATGCTGTGGAACTGCCAATCTGTATAATCTAAAAATTACTTAGATATTGCACATTGAATATTAATGAATATGTATCCAAAACCTTCTAATAAGCAAAAAGTCCATGATAAAGTTGGTGATGTTCATATTCTTGTAGTGGATTTTTAAGTTAATTGAGAGTACAATATATGAGACTCAAGAATGTTGTTTTGGACAAACACTTAATCTATATACTACATGATATAAGAAAGAAAAATTCAAACAGAGTTAATGCAGTTGTGGAAACCTTTCATTTGTTATTCTTTTTTTTATTAGTTATATTATGTGTCACAATGGATACAAGCCATGTGTTCATAGAAATATTGAAAGAAGAAACATACATCTTTCTATTTTAAAACAATGAGAAGATATGTCACATGATCTACCTTTGATAGACTTTCCTGAATATGGTAGAAATTTGCAGTTGATTTGTTTTCTGGTTTTCCTTGGAATATATCAAAACTATCACTATAGAACCTCATTATAGGTACTAGGAATTTTGAAATTCTTCTGTTTGTTCTGGTTCACAGTAAATTGTGGTGTAAATCACCCCACAGGTTTCAGTTTTCTATAGATAAGTAAAATAGAGCATATAGAAATCCCATATAATGTGGTGGAGAGAATATGGGCTCAGTAGTTAAGCACACTGACTGCTCTTCTGGGACGTCCTTGAGTTTAAATCCTATCAACCACACTGTGGGTCAAAACCATCTGTAAATAAGATTCGGATGGCCTTTTCAAGAGTGTCTGAAGAAAGCTATGGTGTACTCAAATATAATAAATAAATCTTTTAACAAATAATAAAGCAATTCCCATATAAAAACAAAAGGATGTTTTAAATATCAGTCATGTAAAAACCATCACAGGTAACTTGAACAATCCATAATTAGAGAGAATAATTTGAACATAAGAAGTGATAAAACCTTAAGATATCATGCTTCTTTAACCTTAGACCAAATTATACAATTAATTCATATGGATTAAATGAATGAAACAGGGTAATGTGTGTGGTAAAGATTTTACATGTGATAATTATCATTGCAGGCATGTAAGAAGTCATAATGGAGAGAAACCTAATGAATATGGTCAGAGTGATGAAGCCTTTGCAAGATCCAGTTATATCCAATATCATAAAAGAACACATGCTGGAGAGAAACCTTATGAATGTAATCAATGTGGTAAAGCCCTTGCAAGTCACAATAGTCTCAAATATCATCAAAGAATACATACTGGAGAGAAACCTTATGAATGTAATCAATGTGGTAAAGCCTTTGCACAGCTCAATAGTCTCCAATATCATAAAAGAACACATACTGGAGAGAAACCTTATGCATGTAATCAATGTGGTAAAGTCTTTGCAGATCACAGTAATCTCCAAAACCATAAAAGAACACATACTGGAGAGAAACCTTATGAATGTAACCAATGTGGTAAAGCTTTTGCACATAGGTATACTCTCCACTATCATAAAAGAACACATACTGGAGAGAAACCTTATGAGTGTAATCAATGTGGTAAAGCCTTTGCAGATCACACTAATCTCCAAAGACATAAAAGAACACATACTGGAGAGAAACCTTATGAATGTAATCAATGTGGTAAAGCCTTTGCACAGCTCAATAGTCTCCAATATCATAAAAGAACACATACTGGAGAGAAACCTTATGCATGTAATCAATGTGGTAAAGTCTTTGCAGATCACAGTAATCTCCAAAACCATAAAAGAACACATACTGGAGAGAAACCTTATGAATGTAACCAATGTGGTAAAGCTTTTGCACATAGGTATACTCTCCACTATCATAAAAGAACACATACTGGAGAGAAACCTTATGAGTGTAATCAATGTGGTAAAGCATTTACAGGTCCCAGTAATCTCCAAAGACATAAAAGAACACATACTGGAGAGAAACCTTATGAATGTAATCAGTAATATAAACTCTTTGTAAAACACAGTCATCGCCAAAATCATAAAAGGACATCTACCAGAAGGAATCCTTAATGATGCAATCAATTTAGTAATATATATTCACAAGGGAGACGTCTCCAAATTTCCCATGCTGTAGACAAACCTAATGTAAATAATCATGAACTAAGTGGTAGTTAGGTGGTGTTGCTTCTATGTTTCCAACCCAGTTCCCCAGTGAAAGAAAGCCTAACTCAGCAGTTAACAAAACAAGCTACAAGCCTAGATTGGGCAGGCCTCCCACTCCACTACTGTGTTTCAATCTATATTAATCCCATACAACTTGCGGAAACTCCAGGCCCCAAGCTTCTCTCCCTGCCGCCTCTCAGTTTCTCTCTCCTTTTCTTCTCCAATCCGTTGCTCCTCCTCCTCCTGTTTTATACCCCGTAGCTCCTCCCCTACACTCTCTGCTCCTCCCACTTTCCTCCTGCCCAATCATTGGCTCATGCCTTTATTTGAAAAGTTAAGGTGGGGAGAAGGTTCACAAGGCAACTCCTCATCTGCAGCCGCTCTGAGGAGTGGAATTAACATCAAAATATGATCCCAGGGCTATCCACAACAAGGGGGCTATAATAGTATGAATTTATAGACATGGGTGCTTGGGATTATTTCAAATCTGGAGACGGTTCTTTTGATGCTTTTGCAAAGAAGGTTGATGCCCTTTACCATTGTCTGAAGAGGTTCCTAATGTTAAGGTGAAGAAGTTTCCATTAATTGCATTGACAAAATAAGTCATGAAAATCATTGCATAGAATTTGCCCTGACAGTTTTTAACAAGCATAGAATCTAAGAAGAGAAAAAGGAAACTGTAAGGATCAAAACGAAAAGCCACATCAGGAAGTTAAATGAAGTAAAATCCTGTGATCAAGGATATTCAATGGTATTAAAGGAATGGTTACTTAAGACCAAAAATTCATCAACATATGTAAAACATATTGATTTACAGTTGTATAAATGTGAACTGTGTCATGTGAGGAATTATTATTACCTAGTTATTTTTTTTTTTTTTTTTTGTGGAGATACGAAAATACAAGTATGTGTCAAACTTAGAAGAGATGGATCTTGATTGCTATTCTGGGATTTCAATTCAAGATCTAAATTTAAAAGTTTAGTTCCAGGCATGGTGTTACATGATTTTTATCTGAACGTTCAGGAGAAAGAGCCCTGCAGATCTCTGATTTCAAGGTTAATCTACTAAGCAAGTTACAGGACCTCCGAGCTTAGGCAGTGAAATTTTCAAAAACTAGATGTGGGTTTATAATGTAATGGAAGTGACCATGTTTCAGACACATCAAGAAACAGAACTCAGCAGGTTTGTCGATGTGGCTGTGGATTTAGAGACATGAATAGAAGTGACTAGTGAGACAATGCTGGATAGTTGTAGTTCAAGAATTCGAGGTGATATAGAAGAAATCAGCATCACTGACATACAATCTTCTGGGTAGTGTTTTTTGAGTGACAAAGAAGGTGTGTTCCAGAGATCATCAAGGTTCTACCTAGTGGTGCAGCTGGACTTGTTCATGTGTAAGAATCACCTAAGAGGTGCCGGTTTCCTATGGATGAAGTTGTCATGCAGAGCAGCTGAGGCTTGGCACCATTGATTGAGCATAACGAAGACTATGGGTCAAGCCTAGTTGCAGCAGAAGAACCCAGCATACTGAAGATGCAAGTACCATGGGATGAGCAGCAAGAGCAGGTTAGTAGAGTCAACCAGACCTTAGAGTGATACAGAGGACAAACCTGGAAATGTGACCCAATCTCATTGGAGGAGCAGAGATGATCATGAGTGGAACAAAAACATTGAAACAAGTAGCTGGGATATTGAAGTTATCATGGAAACCTCAAGATCTTGAGATGTTAGAATTGTGTATTACTTGCTCAAGAAAACTGATTTCATGGAATAAAACAACGTAAAGAAAAATAATTTTGTTTCAGTGTACAAACCAGAAAGGAGTTGGAGATTTGAAAAACATTTTGACAATAGATATGGAGATGCAGATTTTGGAGATTCCTCAGCTGGCTTTGGTCTTATTTAGGTCCACTATTTCCCCATTGCTGCCTTTAGGAAAGGTGCAGTATGTACTGTGAATTTGGAGGTATATGATGTGCTTTTTTGTTTTTTGAACATGATTACATGATAGGATTAATTTCAGAAGAGTCTCTGACCTTCAGACTCTTAACATTTTTGAGACTGCTATAGATGATGAGGACTTTTGAAGTAGGATCTCATGTATTCTACACCTTTAAGTATGATTCCTATACACTCATGTGTTTGAACAATTATATGGGGCACAGGCAGTGGAATGTAATAATTTAAATATGCTAAGCTAAGTGATTGGCATTATGTGGTGTTGTGGCCTTGTTGGAGGAGATGCATCGGTGTGGGGGTGGGCTTTGAAATTACTATCAGTGCTGAAGAGACCCTCCTATTAGGTCCCTGAAAGACAGTCTCTTCTTAGCTGCTTTTGTATAAAGATGCAGACCTTTCAGCATCTTCTCCAGCATCATGTCTGCCTGCATGCCTGCCATACTTCCTGCTATGATGAAAATGGACTAAACCTCTGAAACTGTAAGTGAAGCTCAATGAAATGGTTGCTTTTATAGGATGTGCCTTGTTCATGATGACTTTTCATAGCAATGGAAACAAAAGAAATAAACATTGTGAGTTCATTTAATGTTGTCAAGACTGCACAATTCTGTATTTTCCATTTTCATGTTAGAGACAAACCTCATGAATGTGCTTAGTATAATGATGTCTTTGTACACCTCTATATTCTTCATCATTATGAAACAATTCATACTGGATAAAAAGCCTATGAATTTTAGCAATGTGGTAAAGCCTCGATGTTATGGGATCCACTGAGTTCCAACAGAATTCAAACACCAGGATAATTCAAATGACAAGTATTTTTTTTGTAGTCAACTTGATGCTCATTAATCAGAACTACAAAAATATGCTTGGAAGCTTAGCCATTAATTTTTTTGTATTGTTTAGTTAGTAATGTATCTAAGAATTTTTGAAAGTGTTTACCATCTCAGAAATTGCCTTTGGGAAATTTTGTTTCACTTATGCATATGACAATGTAATTTTCAAATAAATGTACTTTTACTTAAGCCTTTCTGATTCATATTGTGTTCATCCCCATCAGTAATATTGCTCTAGCTAAACATTTAGATAGTACTTTGAATACATATAGAGAGAATGAACCACCTTGTCTTAGTTGTGAATTAGTGGAATTAATTTGAATATCTCTCCATTTACTTTAATTTTGGATATAGGCTTGCTGTGATGTGATGTTAGTATGTTTAGGTATATCCTTGTATCCTTATTTACTCCAAGAATTTTTCCATAAAGTGGTGTTGGATATTGTCAGACAATTTTCATCACCTAATGGGATGATCACGTCTTTACTCTTTACACTTTAAGCACATTGTGTTGAACCATCCCTATATCACTTCAATGAAACCTACCCCATTGATTAGGTTGAATAACCTTTTGATGAATTTTCTTTTATTCTCTGTTTTGTTTTGTTTTATCAAGTTTCTTTGCATATGTGGTTTTAAGGAATATTGGTCTGTAATTCTCTTTTGTTGTTTAGTCTTTTTTTGACTGGATATTTGAGCAACCATGGGTTCACAAAATAAATAAACTAATACAGATATTGTTCAAATTTGAGTTTATTGTGCACTATCTTATTTTTCCATTTGTGTTGATTAATTTTTTCTACATATAATAATCTTTGCATCTGTAGTTTCTGCAGCACATGTGTTCAAGACTTTCTGGAATTAACAGTCTCCAATGAGTGTCAATATCATGGAATTGAATGCTGTTATCACTTTTCGAAGTGTAAGGTTCAGTTACATGTGTATGAACTTGATATACAATAGTTTGTTTCCACACAATGAAATTATTGTGGGGCCCACCCAAAAACATGATAGAAACAATGAACACTACCTAATTCATTCTATATTTTTTAAAAGTCAATTATTGATTTCAAATGCATCACTGCTCTAATTTCTTCTTTGATTTTATTCCCCTAAAATTTCAGATCATTAAAAATTCCTTCATTTTTTTTCAAGTCCTATTGATTATTTCTTTCTGTACAGAGAAATGTTGCCTGTAGCTGAGGCTTCCTCTTTTTATGTAATTGAGAATTGCTTTGAGCACCTCATCATTTCTCGGCTGCTCAGTTCTGAAACGTGTGTCCTGCAACTCTTCCAGTCTGTTCCATGACTGTTCAGTGAAAAGCAAAAATAAAACACTAAATGAGTTTCCTCCAACCACTCTGGCTTTTGTTGGGGCCTAAAATGAAGAGGTGCCTGTGCAAGAATCAATTTCTAAGACCAGCTTTGAAGCAGGGTTAGTCACAGTACACAGAGGATTGGAAAAAGAGGGTACAAGCTTCCCTGCTTTGACTGTGATTGATATTAGCAAGCAGTTGAGAGGTAATCAATTTCAAATCTTTTATTTGGTACCTCTATAATTCAAGTATGGTAAAAATATTATTTACCTTAATTATCATTTCTGTCCAATGACTGACATGCAATGCAAAGTAAGATTTCAAGTTTAATTTACTTGTAATCCATTTGCTATTATGTACATGATATTAAATACAAACCATGATCTCATGTGTATAGTCTATACATAAGTAATAAAAGGGTATATTTTAGTAAGCCATGAATTTGTGTTTATTGTTGCTGGAATTCAATTTCCATAATTTTTACCAGCAAATGAAAATTTCACATAAAGTCCTTTATTAAACATATTGTTAGTCTGGACAGAAAGTACACCATACATTTCTAGAGCAGAAGAGTAATGAAGGGCATTTTATCTCAGAGAAAAATTAGCTGCAGAAATAGCTTACAGTGAGACCCACCATAGGGTAGCACAAATGTTCATGGCTCGAAGCAGTCTGTTTAGTTCTAGGCAAATAATTATTTGATTGTCACTTGGGTTCTGTGAGTATCAAAGTTTCCACTTCTTTTGTTAGTTTTCTAGTTTTGGAGGCATATTGCTGGAAAAAGTTTTATGTTCTTTTGAGAAGCCATTAAATATCTAAGGTAGAATCTATAAGAATAAGAACAAAACATTAAGTTATAAAATGAACAAGTTGTTAGTCTGATATTTCATCTTTGTGTGATAGGGATACTATTGTCTCAGTTGTACTATCAAGAATAATGTTGGCCACCATTTTTTTTTGTATCATGTGGTTATATTAAATAAATCTGTGGTAAAGACACACGTCCCATGCTATATTTATGATATCATTGGCAAAGAAGGGGTCAATGATATCCCATGATTGCTTCAATCTTATGAGGAACCCCAAGTGAAACTTAGAAAAAGCAAAGCAGTACTAGTATTCTGTTCTATATGACCTGGTTGTAAAGACGTTTACCACAAGGAAATTCCAGATTCTTTGAAAACCTACTTTCCACTCTCCTTGGAGCAGGAAAATAGATGTTGATCTTATGAAAAGGAGGGCAAGGAAGACAGATGGGAGAAGAGATAGAAGGTGATTTCAAACAGTACAACAAATCATTTGTCTAATCCTGAGTCTAAACCCAACCCTGATATTTCTTCTTTGTGTACTAGGGGTAATTTTTTTTTCAAGATGGGTTTTTTTCTGTGTAACCCTGGCTGTCCTGGAACTCACTCTGTAGACCAAGCTGGCCTCGAACTCAGAAACCTGCCTGCCTCTGCCTCACAAGTGCTGGGATTAAAGGCACGCGCACAAACGCCAGGCTTAGGGGTACTTTTTATTCAGTGAGACCATCAAAAATATGATGGCCACCTTAAGCTCAACCCTGAGCCTAACTCTGGGATTTAGTCTAATCTATGGTAGGCCCTTAATATGCTAATCAGCCTCGCCCTAATAAATAACCCTTATCCAAATCCTTACTATATGTCTTTAATTGCCCAACCCTAATTCTAACCCTGCTTACTGTTCGTAGTATTTCTTTATTATAGCTATTGAAATAAGAAACCCTTTCTTAATCTTGATCTTTTGAGATGTTTAGATCCAACATTAATCTAGGACAAAGATTCTTTTAGCATCCTACATATATGAACGACATTGTACTGTGTAGGTATTTTGTATATTTGTACTTTCCATATTTTTTTAACAAAGATAATTTTTTTCTTTACACTGGCATTGGTATGTAATTATTTCTTCAAATTTTGCTATACACTGAAGAGCAGCTGAAATATACTACAACATGAAATCGACCATTCCTTGATTTTTCTAACTTCCCTTGGCAGACATCCTTTATTGGGCTTGGTGGACCATTGTCTGTGAGACATTCTATTAACTACCAGTTCTATGTACATAGATTCATTCTATCTACAATTTGTGATATGAATATCTAGAGAACCTGTAAAAATACAACTGTTATTTTTCTTCACTTTGCCACTAATATTTTTTTAATAGGGTTCTTTTTTTAACAAAGGTTTTACTGTAAATTACCATGATTAATTGAAGATTTCATTTTATATCTGATTTGCATGGTTGACACAAGTAACCATTATTAATGTCTCCAGATGCTTCATGTACCAGAAGCAAATGAATAAAAGATGATATCTTATTTATTCTGATATTTAGTGGTCATTTCCATCTCTACTACAGAATACGAGTGATAAAACTGTATGTATTAACCTGGGCGATGGTGGCACACGCCTTTAATCCCAGCACTTGGGAGGCAGAGGCAGGCAGATTTCTGAATTCGAGGCCAGCCTAGTCTACAGAGTGAGTTCCAGGACAGCCAGGCCTATAGAGAGAAATCCTGTCTCAAAAGAAAGAAAGAAAGAAAGAAAGAAAGAAAGAAAGAAAGAAAGAAAGAAAGAGGAAAGAAAGCTGCATGGTATTGGAACAGAGACTGTCAGGAACATTACTAGGATATTGGACACCAAATGGTAATCCTTGCTGTGCATCCCTTCTCCTCAGCTGAAGTTGGCCCTGGGACACTTTCTAACAAGATTTTAATGGCTAAATCACAGGTAAGAAGTGGATATCTCTAGTCTTCTGCAACCAACCTGCTGGGCTGGTTTTTCTCTCCATCCATTCATAGCTCTTGCCAGTTAACATATTTGCATCCAGACCTCCTGCTCCATATCTCCCAGTGATTAAACCATTAAAAAAGAGTATACATGGAGTGGCCCATGGCTCCAACTGAAAATGTAGTAGAGGATGTCAGACATCAATGGGAGAAGGCTTGAGGCCCCAGTGTAGTGAATATGAAGCAGGTTGAAGGAATGGGTGGGTGGGAGAACACACTTATAGAAGCTGCAGAAGAGGGGTTCTGATAAGGGCATTTCCAGGGGGTGGGGGCTGGAAAGGGGATAACATTTGAAATGGAAAGAAAGAAAAGAAAAAAAAGAGGAATAGAAAATGAAGCACATCAATTTCTCATTGCAATGACTTTGAAAAAAACTCAGTGGCCAAGATCTCATTTTTGGAAGGAAGAGGTGCTAAGTGCCTGTGTCCCAGGAGAGGTCTGTAAACACGAGCACTTCAGCTTCTGGTCAGTAGAGGGAAAAATTCATCAGGAAGGCAAAGGCTGTTCCATATGACATAAGCAGTCCCTTGTCTGGACATTCCATTGTTCCCTGGAGAGCTCTTGTCATCCCCTGTGATGTCACCAGTGCTGTAACAACACCAGCTGCTCCTAGTGCAGTACCTAGACCTATAGAGTTCACCCATATTAATATTTTCAAGAGAGAAACAGAAACTTAGTTAAGGAAGAGGAAGAAATCTGCTGTTGTTAGTGTAAACGAGTCTACAAGAAGAGAGAAACAGGTACTTAGTTAAGAGAGAGGAAAAATTCTGCTGTTGATAGTATAAACTAGTAAAAAGATGTGGTATATATACATATATATACATGTATATATGTATGTCTATATGTATGTATGTATAAATATGTACATGCATACATATACATACATATATATATACATACATACATATATATATATATATATATATATATATATATATATATGTATATATGTACACGAGTGAGTTCTAGGAAGGAGACTTGAAAATTCCTGGAGAAGATGTACTTGAGCCTGGCTTCTTAGAAACAGGTCACAGGACACAGAACCTCTGTCAAGCTAATGAACTTTCTGTCTCATCAAAATTCCAGAAAGGCAAGAGTTCCAGCATCATAGGTGTCCACCCCAAACAAGGTACTGGCAAAGCCAAAGTTATTTTACTCTTAATACCTACCTGCCACGGACCAACTCAGTTGGAACACACACCCATGGAGGAACCAGGGTCTTTGGTACACAGGATGGCACAGAGCGTACAGCGTGAGGTGACAAACAGACACACCAGAAGCAGGGTGGATGGATATGAATGTGCTTTACTGTTCTAAGGTAGGCAGTTTTATACATACAAGTTGGCATTATATAACTGAAGGAGATGTGTCCAGTGAAGTGATCACAAAGAATGATTAACATGAGCTTCTGGTACAGGGAATACAAAATCAATCAGGCAAAAACATTGGAGATCAGGTACAGAGCATCACATCCCTTGATCAGAACATCTGTAATTAAAGATGAACTTTTGGAGGTTTAAAAGTTTAAAAGTTCATGGGAATATTTGGTGAAGGTCTCTAGGTCATAAAACCAGTGAGTGACTATCTGTGGTCCTTATCTATTATCTAGCTTCCTTCTTGTGAGACTCTTCAGGCACTCTTTAAAGCTATAGCTGGTGCTTTCCATGCCAGAGTGTCAAAGCCAGAATTACCCACACACTTGCAGCCATACACACACTTGCAGCCATACAAATATATATATATATATAGTTGGGAGGTTAATATACCAATGTATTTAAGTAATAATTGTATAACTGATCAAAAGGCAAAGCAATGGATCTTTAGAAGATAAATCATGGCCAGTGCTATAGTTCAAAGGGTGATCTCTTGATGAACTCTTTCGCCTGGATACTCGCATCTCCAGGAAAATCTCGTTAGTAAAGATACAAGTCACAGAAGGGTCACACAGGCAAATCTTGCCATGAGAAATTCAGCTCAGCACTATCTCCAGCCAAGGATGCCCACAATGAGTTCCTCAAATAGACAGCCTTATCATAGACAAGGCTTTTACCTGTAAATACCACAGTTTCCACCGAGATTGCGGTTTAGCTGTGGGAATCATACAGTGTTTACGAGATTTGTGTGATATATACTAATTGACCAAGCACATAGAAAAATATTCTGATGAAATTTAAGATGTTAATGAAAATATTTCAGATAAAATAGAACCATAGAAAAAAGTGTTAAAAAAGAATTCATGGAAATAATAAATTAAAATAAATGATAGACATAGAAAACATTTATAAAGTAGTTAAAGAGTTAAGTAGAAACATTTTCTACTAAAAAATATTGCAGTTAAATTGGATGACGGAAAATAATTCTAAAATATTTAAAGGTGAATTATAAATATTTTCTGATAAACTGAAGAGTTACATAGAAAGTATTTCTGATAAAATTGAAGAAATATATAGAAAAATGATAAAATTTATGATTTCCATGGAAGATAATACTAATAAATTGGTTGACTGAAAAATATTAATAAATTAATTGAAGAAGGAAATATAAGCATTTTATCATAAAATTTTGTACATGAAATTCTTCAATTTTATCAGGAAAATTTTGTACATGATTTGTCAATTAATACTGATATTTTCAATGTTTACCATTTTACCATAATTGTTTTTCATAAAATTCTACAATTTTAACCTTATTCTATATATTTCTTCAATTTTATCAGAAATATTTTTTATATAAATCACTATTTCAGTAAATATCTATAATTCCACTTTAAATTTATTTAAATATTTTATGCCAATAATTTTATCTGTATAATTTTCCATGACAATCTTCAATTTCAGCATGTTTTTCTGTACATTTCATGAATTTTATCAGAAATTTTTCTTTATCATATTACATTATCATAAATTTTCCATGTGTCTTCAAATTTATCAGAAAATGTGGACCTTGAATTTATACAAATTTTTATTATTCTACTTTCAATTAATTACAAATGTTCCTTATGTGTCCAATTTATCTCTATAATTTTTCATAAAAATCTTTAATTTTATCATAAAAATATTCTACTTTTTTAATTAATGTAGAAATGTTTTTATGTCTACTATTTTATCTGTAAACTATTCCTTGAAAATCAGGAAATTTAATGTGTCTTGATATATTTGTTCAATTTTATCAAAATATTTTTCCATGTAAAAATCTAATTGTGTCACTAATATTTATATTCATACTTTCAATTAATGTAGAAATACTTTTATGCTTTCCATTTTATCTGTATAATTTTCTATGATATTCCTGTATTTTAACATGTTTTTCTAAAAATTTCTTCAATTTATCATACATTTTTTCCAGGTAAATATTAAAATGTAAAATAAAATGATTCTACCTCCTTTATCAATTTATTTAGCAAACTTTTTTATGTATACTCCTTTATCTGTATAAATTTTCATGACACTAGTGTATTTTAATTTGTTTTTCTATATATTTATTCAATTTTTACATAAATATTTTCCATGTAATTCTGTAATAGTGTTAACAAATATTTATAACTCAACATTCAATTAATTTAGAAATATATTTATACTTACCAATTTATCTGTATATTTTTCCATTATAATCTTCAATTTTAATTTTTCATATTTCTTCAAATTTTTATAATTTTTTCATGTAATTCTTTGATATTTTTCACAAAATATTTCTAAATGTTTTCAGTAATTTAGCCATAGTTTTTATGTCTACCAATTTTTTGAATAATGTGGCATGAAAAACATCAATTTTAACAAGCTTTTCTGTATACTTCTTTAATTTTATCAGAAATATTTTTCACTTAATTAATTCATTTTACAAGAAAATGTGTATACATCCTCCTTCAATTAATTTAGAAATGTCTTTTAAGTCAACAAATTTATCCATATTACTTTCCATAATAATCTTCAACTTTATCATAAAATGTTTATAATTCCACTTTCAATTAATTTGGAAATGTATTTATGCCTAACAATTTATCTGTATAATTTTCTGTCTTAATTTTAATGTGCCTTAAACAGTGTATTTGTTGGGTATTTTTAAACGTTTTCCATCTAAAATACTTTATAATAAAAATTAAGATTTACTTTGAATATATTTCTGATAAAATTTAAGAAATATATAAAGAACATTATTAAAGTTGAGGATTTTCTGGGAAAATTATACAGATAATATGAAAGACAGAAAACTTTTTAAAACTAAATATAGAGGTAAGTAGAAACATTTTATGATAAAATTGAAGATTTACATGGAAAATATTTCTGAGAATTCTGAAGAAATACAGAGAAAAACGTGTTAAAATATAAGAATGTGTTGGTAAATAATAATGATAACTTAGGAAACATAGAAAATGAAGATTCCTCTTATCCCGTCTTTATTTTGCCCCATAAGTTTTAATTTATTTTCAATTAATTAGAGGAAATCTATAACTTCATTTCTTTTTTTCTTTTTTTCTTGCTCTAATACTCACAACAATGCTCAGCTTACCTGCTTGAAAGGTTTCTGTATATTCTCCTATTTGTGAAACTTTGTAGATATTCATGCCAGAATGTAAATGCCAAAATATAAATTATTTTTCAAATTTTCCATATGTGTAGGGTTTGGTTGTATGCCGTAAATTGGGAGAAAAACCATGCCTGACAAGAATTAGTTGTTCTGTGATAATATGTGATGTTCTTAGCATATTTCTTAAGTCATTTTGTTTGAAAGATTTTGGTACATAGATTATTTTTACATTTTATTTTTTTTCTTAATGGCCATTCCATTGTTCATATTGATGTATTGAAGTATCCTGGTATCAATGTGATAAGGTCATTGTGTGATTTAATCTTTAAATGTATTTCTTTTACAAAAATGGTTATCCTTGTGTTTGTGGCAAACAATGTAAGAATGAAAGCAATTTGATGAACACATAGCATCCATCTTCATTTTGGTTTTGATTGAAGTCTATTTTGTTACCAGTTGGAATGGTTCCACCAACTTCCTCCTTAGGTCCATTTGTGTCAAAAATTTTTCCAGCTGCTTTATTCTGTGATAATGTATATCTTTGATGTAGATGTTTATTAATTGTAAGCAGCAGAAGGATATATAAGGTGAAGAAAAGCATTTGAAATTATCCAACAACACTTCATAATAAAATGAAGGCAGTCAGTAGAGATATTTGTGAATTAACCAAGCATAATGATTATTGTTTTTAGTAAAGACAAAGCTGACAATAAAATTTTAACATCTTTTAAAATAGTACTTTGATTTTACTTCAACTTTTAACATTATGGAGGACTACATGAGTATGCCTGGTATATTAAGTATCAAAAATAAAAATACTACTTGAGATAGGCTGTGAATCTAACCTCGCTATGGGAAAGCATAGAAAAACAGAGACCAAATGATATTTTGAGCATGAAAAGTTTGAGTGACGTCTTACAAATAATTAAAATATGAGAGACAGAACATGTAGGAGTATGTTCTAGCTTACCCAGAATTCTGGTGGATTTCTCTAGAAGTAAACAATTTTTAACTTTCTATCACTGTCTTTTTATGATTAATTATAATATTCAAGATGAGTTGGTGCATTTAAAAATTGAGTAAATAAAGAAAGCATGTAAGTTAGCTATTTTGCTTTAAAAATGGATATTCATTGTTGCCATTATAACTGCATTCTTAATATTTTTAACTGTGTAATTAAATGAACATCCATGATTCAGTATAAACATGTAGAATAAATCTCACAAACCAATCTAGTAAATGTTAAGTAAATAGTACTTATATAATGCAGAAATACTGAAACAAGGATGATATAACACAAATAGCATTTACAGGTTCACTGTTCTCATATTTATATCACAATTTAGATGACAGACATGAAGACATGACATACACATAAGAAACATTTCTCCAACCTACAAGTATATGTTCTTGTTCACAGGAATTGAGGATAAAACAGGAGGACATTATGTCAAACTAAAGAGGAACTGAAGAAATTCAACAGTTTTGAGTCTTGATGTAACAGTGTGTATCTTTTTTATCAGCATGTGTGTGTGTGTGTGTGTGTGTGTGTGTGTGTGTGTGTGTGTGTTTTCACATCTTTGCACAAAGAAAGTAGGAGAGGTATTATTTGAAAACTAAAAAGGCATGAAGGAATTGGGAATGGATATATCATGTAAAGCTGAAGTGTGAAAATATAGAACATAATTCTTGAATTAGAAATTGAACATGAACACGTAATATCATGAATGCCAAAGGAGGTTGATTGAACTGAGGAATGAGTCACTTACCAGATATACAAAAGATGCAACAGATAATAGTGGTGGCAGTGCAGATACCAGTAAGTTACATGCTACATTTTTGTTAGTGTGCCATAATGAAACCCAAAATAATGTATGGTATATTTTTGTTTCAATTAATTTGCTTTATTTCTATTTCAAATGGTATCCACCTTCCATGTTACCCCTCAGAAAACCCCCTATCCCAACACCCTCCCGCTGGTACACGTCCAATTTCTTGATTTGCATTCCCCCTGTTCTGGGGAAACGAGCCTTCACAGGACCAATGGCCTCTCCTCTCAGTGATGTCTGAAATGTCCATCCACTGCTACATATGCAGTTGGAGACATGGGTCCTTCCATGTGTACTCTTTGGTTGGTGGTTTAGTTCCTGGGAGCTCTGGGGGGGGGGTCGGGTTGGTACATAGAATTGTTCCTCCTGCAGGGCCATCTCCCCTCGCAATGCTTCTATGAAGATGGTCCCCCACTCACCCATGCTCTCCTACTTCACTGGTCAAGCATTCCCCTTCACTGCAGAATTGAGCCTTCCGTGGACCAAGGGGCTCCCCTCCCACTGATACCAGATAAAGTCATCCTCTCCTAAGTATGCACCTGGAGCCATTGCTCCCTCCATGTGTAAACTCTGGCTCGTAGTTCAGTCCCCGGGAGCTCTGCGGTGTCTGGTCAGTTGATATTGTTGTTTGTCCTATGGAGTCACAAACCCCTTCAGATTCTTCAGTCCTTCCCCTAATCCCTCCACTGGGGACCCTGTGTTCAGTCTCATGCTGAGCTGCAATAATCCGCAGCTGTATTGGTCAAGCTCTGGCAGAGCCTCTCAGGGGAGAGTAATGTGAGGCTGCTGTCTGCAAGTCCTTTTTTTGGGGGGGGATTTTGGTTTTTTCAAGACAGGGTTTCTCTGTGTAGTCCTGGCTGTCCTGGAACTCACTCTATAGACCAGGCTGGCCTCGAACTCAGAAATCCTCCTGCCTCTGCCTCCCAAATGCTGGGATTACAGGCGTGCGCCACCACCACCACCCGACTGCAAGTACTTTTTATAATCAGCAATAGTGCCTGGGTTTGGTGTTTGTATATGATATGGATCCCCAGGAGGGCCATCTCTGGATGGCCTTTGCTTCAGTCCCTGCTCACTTCTTTGTGCCTGTATTTCCTTTAGACAGGAACAATGATGGGTTAAAGATTTGTGAGATTGGTGGATGGCCCCGACACTTATTCTTAAAAGACAACTTTACTCAGTATTCTTATGAAAGACTCTCCATTCCCATTCCTCTAGATACAAGTCTGAGCACTCTAGGACAGCTTATCCCAGAACCGGAAGTCATACATAGAGAAAACATTGAGTTTTATGTGTAAAGCTTTATCCAGTGCAAAACACTAAACTGGTTCATCTCATTTAAACACGCAATATCACACAAGCCAATGGGTTGCCTACATATGCTCTGCTTTCTTTCCAACTAAATCCACTGAAAGAGATCCATGATGGTCCAGTCATCACTAAAGTCTTTGATGGTCAGTGTTGATTCTAAAATACATGCAAGAATAGAGGAGTGGAAAGATTTTATAAGAGAAGCTCACATATTAGAGCACAGTGTTGCTTCACAGTCACCATTTACTTCTAAGACACTAAGAAGATATTTCTAAACAACACTTCCACACAGCCACTACTGACATGTGAAATGGGCACAAACAATGTAAGAAAACAAAGATAAAGTAGAATAGATGTGTCAGCACAAGTTATTACATTGAAGAAATAAACCTCAGGATCAAGGAGGAAGATCATAATTTGAAATTCAAATATTAAGATTAATTTCTCATCAGTATTGAGGGTTGGAAGGTAGAGTCCAGGGGGCTAATCCCCCAACCACCGAGTACACATGGGGGGTCCCAAGGCTCTACCTGGATATGTAGCCAAGGATAGACTTCGCTAGCATCACTGGAAGACTGGACCCTTGGTCCTAACGGTGGATAGATGACCCAGGGTAGGGGAATGCTAGGGTCCTGAGCAGGAGTTAGTGGGTGGGCAGGGGAGCACTCTCATAGAGGCTGGAGAGGGGGAAGTGATGGGAGGGTTGTTGAGGAGAAACGTGGAAGGGGATACAACTTGCAATGAAAATTGATAAAATAAGCAATAAAAAGAAAGAAAGGAAAAAAAGAAAGCACACAGCATTTTCTCTGGATCTGGTTGAACCTTTAAAATCAATCTTTGATCACGTAAATTAACTGTGGATCTCTGAAGAACTGTATAATTTGGGATAGAGCAGGATTAAATATATTCCTGATTTGGTCTGTTTATTGATCCTGAAGACCATGTAAGCAGAAGCCATGTTCAGATAATATGTTCATGTCACTGGTGTGATGTGGTCCACACTGTACATGGTCTGTGGGTTTTAGTGACTATAAACTTGAGACTGCCTCTTCCTGACTTGGACTCTGTCATACACTGTCCTGTGTGTATCAAGTAGCTAAGATTGTACTTTTACCGGATGTCCCTCTGTCAGTCACTGGATACAATTCACTGACATAATTTCTAAGTGTGTCCACATAATCACCTTGTTGAAACTTTACAAGGATCAAAGTCAAACTTTCCAAGGATCCAGGAAGCCTTTGAACAAAAAAGTTTCCTTCCAGTGGAACTTTTCACAAACAGGAGTGATATCATTGATCCTGAAAATTGATTATCTTATTTGCCTTCTCTTGTTATTACATGGACTATGGACACCAGGTGATGAGCCCCAGGGAAGAGAGAGTTTAAGAAGTCTCCGCGGCTCAGGAGAAATCTGAAGAAAAAAAAAAGAATCATGGATATGTAGCAAACTCTCCTTTGCCAAGAGAAATAAAAGCAGGCAGAAATTTGATGTGCTGATATACATGGGACTTAGCAATCCACACTGCCCATGTTTAAGGCAGACAGAACAAATATGTTCATCTTGATGGTAGTCCTATTCCTCCTCTACATTCCACTTCTTATGGCCAGTTACACTGATCCGAAGTGCTTTTGGAGAATAAATCTGAGTGAAGTCAAGGATGAAGATTTGTGGTTTACTTGTTCCTTCATCCTTGGAGCAGTTCAGACACCTATGGAGAAAGATTATTTCAACCAGACTCTGAATGTCCTGTAAGTGTATTTGTATTTTCCTTGTAAGTGACATCTAGAATACTTCTTGTGTGGTCTGAGGATGAATATTAGACAAATCCATGAGTCTTCTGTTTTGTTATTAAGTCTGAACACCAAGAAAAATCTTTAATTCTTTAACAGATTAAATGTTATTTTCTCCCATTGAACCCTGCAAGCTGTAGAATATAGGATAGATGTACATGGAATCTTTACATAAAGCCCTCCTATTAAAAGTTTATATTGTACTCTACACAGTTATGCCTTGTTGAAACTGATGGCATAATATTTCATTGTGTTTTACCCAAAGTACATGCAAATAAATGGACATAAATGTTGCTGAAAGTCCTTTCATCAGTGTGTTGCTCCTAGAGCATATGCTGGTTCCAGTAATATTCATGGCACATATAGTTGTCAAGAGCCTTACATGTATACAAATTAATCTCTCACATTTATTGAATGTGGTCACTTCTTGCCTCATAAACGTCATCAAGTTTGGAAAGAGATCTTTAGACTCAGAAATTCATACTTATAAATGCCTGGATGGATATCTGTGTATGCATATGAGCAAGGAATATTTAGATCTTTAGAGGGCAAGACATCCAAGTGCTTCAAAGATAGTTCAAAAGCACTGTGGCTTTTTGGTTCATACAATTTATGTAATATCACTGGCTTCTATGCTTTATCAAATTTTGTATGACATTCCCTCTTTAGAGTAAAACATATCGGAACATATGGATCCAATGATATGTTTGCATTCTTTGAATAGTGAGTCTATCAATAACAGTAGTGATGGTTATGTCTCTTGTTACTGACATGGGTGACGGTTGTGATGTGGGCTAGTTGGGACATTTGAGAACAGTGATACAGGAGTTGTCTTTTAGATTTTTGTCATTATGTAAGAAACAAGCTTTCTTATTTAAATTGGTGAATCTATGATGCTTTAATGATATTTATACCTTATAGGGCCCCCTTTTCAGTAATTTTAGTAAATATAGATGCACATGTTCTCAGTGTGTTAATGATACCCATTTTTGAGGATTGCTGATAGTTGCTTTAAAACACATCCATTTAGACTAATAGGCTACACAGACAGCTTCAGTAACTGATAATTCCTAAAATTTAGTTTTAGGACATATTTCAAACATTGCACAAAGTCCATTCTTAAATATCTTTTGTGTATGAGTAAAATCTTATTTGCGAATTTTTGTGTGTGGTGATAAAGAATATTCTAAAATGGGCTATTTTATAGTGCATAGAATAGAAAAAAACACAGCTTTACAATATTTGTTGAAAACCTTATTGTGCTTACCTCAAATTTAATTATTGTATATATAGGTGTATTTTTAGTGTTTATTGATAAGATTATATGAGCTGGCAAGGATGAGACAGGAGATATATTTCTTTACATAAACATAAATACAAAGTGGCATTGTTCTATTCCCACTGACTTGTGGGCCACACTTATTACAAAGAATTGGACATATTCTATATAATTAATACCAAAATTTCTTCGAATTTATAAACAGATACTACAGGCACCAATACATATAACTGCAATTTCCTTATTTTCCTACTTCTCAGTAGGATGATAGTGTTGTAGTAGGGTAACTGTAAATATTATCAAAGGTGTTTCCTAACAATTAATTTATACTGATGAGAATTATCCAGAGTGAATATATCACATTCCTTTGTAAATAAAAACTAGGTGAATGATAGTTGGGTCGTATGGAAAGTCCTAAATCTCTGCACTATTTGCCTGTCACAAGTGTAAACCTGCATATTTGAAGCTAGTATAGTCTAAATCAATGTATCTTGTAAAACACATGGATGTATTTCCCTCTTAGGATCTCAATAATCCTTGCTCAAGTAAATTCAAATGTATGCATAGACATTTATCATTTACCAAATGCATGCTTGGTATATGAATTCATTTAAAAATAAACCTGTCAAAATTATTTTCCTTCTTCAACATATTGAAAGAGAAAATTGAGAAGATGGTGTTAGATAAGAGGAGACATGTTAAAAACAGTGACCACTAATTATAACTCATTCTAAGTACAGGAACCAAATGTTGCTGCAGAGAGACTCTTATGCACTGATAAATCATTTCTTTTTACTTCTTTAAACAATTGAGTTAATTTCATGAGAAAATATCATGAATTCAATGGTTCTCATAACACAAGTATTTTTATATTGCTCAATAATTTCAAAATCAAGTCATGATCAGTATTACTGTTTTGTCAACATCTGTGTTTTTTCTCTTTAAATTCTGATAAAGTACTCAAAAATGGAGATGTATAAGTTCTTTCTGAATGAGGTAAATACCGTATTTTATTTATGGGAACCATTTATGAACAGTGTTTGCTATTTCCTGGTTCTCATTTCAACCCAATCTCACAAATAAATCCATTTGTTTCCATCTTTGGAGGTCAGCTGCAGAAACCTCCAATACAGAATAGTACTTCTATTGAGTACAAATGGTCATGTATAGACATCTGTCTGTAATAAACACTGCACTCTTTTCCAGAAAAACAACTAAAATCCACAAATACGCTTTGGCATTGGCCTTTTCAATGGATGAAATCAACAGGAATCCTGATCTTTTACCAAATATGTCTTTGATTATAAAACACAGTTTTGGAAGCTGTGATGGAAAAACTGTGAACTCTAAAATAATTGAAAGAAAATATAAGCCTGTATCTAATTATTTCTGTAACAAAGAGAGTATGTGTTCATTTCTGCTTACAGGACCTCATTGGAAGATGTCTTTTCGTTTTTGGTTACTTCTGGACATCTTCTTATATCCACGTGTGAGTTATCCTAGGCCAGGAATTCTTAACATCATGTCTCTTTGAGGGATTTTGATAAATATTAAGATTAATGGATGTGATTGGACTTGACCTTATGCTAATCTATGTAGTTCCAGGGTACTCACTAATCAGAGACCTGATAGACTTTTTCTCGGGGCCACCTCCAGAAGTTGACAGATTCCATAAAGGAGAAAAAATAGAGGAAAACATGAAGATTGGAGTCTGGCATGGTGGTAGAGAGAATCTTGTAGCCTCGACTGACAGGAGGCAATCAGTGTTTTTATTAATATAAATTTCAGTAGGCAGAGATTGATCCATGTTGTTCCAAAGCACAGAACATATTATTTCTGTCCCCAGATATGCGTTATCTTCACCTTGGTCATAAATTTAGATTGTCGCTCATTAACTGAGAAACAGCAGAGTTTGGTGTTGTAAGTATAGTCATCAGTCATAAACTGTGATGATACAGAAATTCATCTTTCATCTTACAAATATTTTCTCTATAACCAACCTTTAAGTGACTGGAGGATTGTGTGTGTGTGTGTGTGTGTGTGTGTGTGTGTGTGTGTGAAAACATGACAGACCATTCTTAGCCTGGGAGCTCATGACATGTCAATGGTGCTAGTCAGTGTGAAAACCTCCAACCCAGTCTATATGGAATTAGGTATTTTACTACCAGTGAGTATATAAACAACCATTAAGTGTCAGGTGGTTAATTTTCATTAGACCTTCTGTCAAATATTTCAGAAACTTACATCTTAGTCATTATATGTCATTTTCTATAATAGTATGATTGCTACTTTCTGGAACTAATTGCTATGTCTTATCTTGTTTTTCTTTTGTTTGCTCATCATAAGATACAAGAGTGGGCCTGCACAAGTATTTTTTCTAAGAAAGAAGAATTATGGTGTTCTAATACCCCATTCTTCCATATTTGTCCACACGAGTATTTTCCATCATTATAATACACCTTTGTATGGAGGAAAAGAGTCCGTCCAATCTAACTTTATTTCTGTATATTTTCTGGAAGAGATACAACTTATGAGTTCTATGTGTTTTGCCCCACAATACCCTCAGTATTAAGTAGGATGATGGCTTTTTAAAATATTATATGTTACTAACAATTTTAGGTTGCAAATTTGTTTAAATATAGAAATTTGCTTTGTTCTTAATATCTGTTACCTGAAGTGGCATAGAGGCAGATATTTCCAGAGTACTGAGAGTCTTGACTTAAAAAGTAGATCTCTTGCATTTTTATGTGAGTCATAATCTCAAGAGTATAACGAATATTTTCAATCGGGCAAGATAAATATATTTTTTTTCCTAAAAGCTAAAGAATTATGTGTAGCACTTGCCTGTTAAATCTTAGAGTATTTCAGGATTATGGCATAAATGTTTTTTTTAAAGAATATTAGATAAATATCTCCAAGTCTTCAGTACATTAAAATCCCTCCAAACATCAAAATCACAGATATCAAGACTAAAACTGGAAGACAGAGTGACAGTTACTATAACATGTGAATACATTTTGCTACATCTTTGTCAAACAGTTGTTCTCATTAGAAGTGGAAGTGCCTGGCTTCCACCTTTCCTCATTTGAATCTGAGATGAGAGGACAAGTCACAAGTAATCAACTGTTTGTGGGTAAATATGATTACAAGTTTTGAAAATTGCATTACACCCTACACTATTCTCTTTGTTGCAGTTCCTTCAGTTTACCTATGGACCTTTCCATTCCATCTTCAATGATCAGGAGCAATTTCCCTATGTCTATCAGATGGCCCCAAAGGACACATCTCTAGCATTGGCAATGGTTTCCTTCATACATTATTTCAAGTGGAACTGGGTCGGCCTTGTCATCTCAGATGATGATAAAGGTAAACAATTTCTTTCTGAATTGAAAAAAGAAAGTGAAGACAAGGAAATTTGCTTTGCCTTTGTGATTATGATTTCATTCTATGGGTATTTATTTTGTGAAAAAACTGAAATGTACTACAAGCAAATTATGTTGTCATCCACAAATGTAATTATCATTTATGGAGAAACAGGTTGTATTATTGAATTGACCTACAGAATGTGGAAATCTCCAGTTATTCAGAGAATATGGGTCACCACAAATCAAATGCATTTTCCTACAAGTAATAGTGATTTACCTCATGGCAATTTCTATGGGACTTTTACTTTTCTTCATCACCATGGTGAGATTTCTGGCTTAAAGAAAAATGTACAAACATGGTACCATCTCAGAAGTACCGACTTACATTTAGTAATTCCAGAGTGGAAGTACTTTACATTGGAAACCCCAACATCTAACTGTAAAATACTAAGGAATTATTCATCAAATTCCTCATTGGACTGGCTAATGGAACAGAATTTTGACATGGCCTTTAGTGATGTTAGTCATAACATATACAATGCTGTGTATGCCATGGCCCATGCACTCCATCAGATGAATCTGCAACAGGTTGATAACCAGGCAATCGCCAATGAGAAAGGAGCCAGTTCTCAGTGCTTGAAGGTAGAGTATCTTCTATTGGATGATGTTTGGTGTCTTCAAGTGCACAGCTGTTTAGGGTCTCTCAAATGCCCCCACTTAATGAAATAGGAAATATTTTCCAAAATAGATAAGTTTCTGAACAATTTTCCCAAGAAAAAGAAACTCTAGTGACCGTTGTAAATATTAATGGAAAAGAAGGTGCAGTATATCAATAAAATTTGGGGTTACATACAGAGCACCTGAATAGCCATCAGCATGCCCCTTCCAATATTGGATTTAAAGATTCCTACCTCATGAATTTTCTCTACAAAAAGAAGATGAATGTCCATTAATAATTGTGAATTATATGGAAATCATTTTAAGCAACAGTTTTCATAAGAGTTCTCTAGTGATTCAGATTCCAGTGTAGGGTCTGGGTAACTTACTTGCTTTCCTGAGAGTAATTAAAGAGAAAATGGTGTTGTTATTCAGTTCTGTCTGTAGAAATTTGATTATCTCTGTGAATGTATGTTTCTCACTGTGTATTTGTGTAGGTTTTACTCTTTCTGTTTATCAGTGTTTATATTTGTGTTCCTATATACATACATCATTATCTTTCTGTTTAACTATGCAAGTGACCAACAATTTTTCTAAGTATAAATTTCTTTCTATATTTGTATATGTGTGCATATTTCTTTGTGTATTTGTCAGAGCATGTGACTTTGTATACCGTTGTATTTTGTGAGTGTTTGTATTTGCTTATATGTATTGTATCTTATTTAATGAGTAGGTGTCTGCCTATTTCCTTGTGCTTTCCTTGGCCTATGCCTGTCAATTTTTCATTATATGTGAGTATAAATTTCTCTGTGTGTCAATATAATTCTGGGCTGGTGATTATATTCACACTTCTAGCAGTGTGTAGCTGTCATATTCTCTCTCTCTCTCTCTCTCTCTCTCTCTCTCTCTCTGTGTCTCTCTCTTCTCTCTCTCTCTCTCTCTCTCTCTCTCTCTTTCTCTCTCTCTCTCTTTCTCTCTCTCTCTGTGTATGTATGTGTGGCAGTATATGTATTTTAGTACATATGTATGTCTATTTTGTGCCTGTTTACATAAGAGTTTCAACATGTATATATATATATATATATATATATATATATATATATTTCTGTGAAAACAAGTGTAAAGCTATCTTACATGTATGACTCAGAAAAGATTTGAGTCTCTCTCAGTGGTAATGTGTGTTTGTATGTGTGTATCTGTGTTTGTGCGTATATGTTGCCTATCTGTGTGTTTGGTTCTAGAGTTTTGTCTATGTTTGGTAGTCTTCACTGAGAAATCTGAAATTATTGAAATATTATGATAATTTCATTTATCTAATTCCTTGTGTTGTGATGTCTCTTTCATTTTTTAAATGAAGTTGCGTTTTCTATGAAATCATAACACATTTTATGACTTGAAGTAGTGGTGTATACATTATAGTCAATGCTTGTCTTATAGATAAACTCCTTTCTGAGAAAGACCCACTTCATTAATCCTCATGGGGACAAAGTGGTTATGAAACAGGGAGTAGTACTGAAGGAAGACTATGACATTTTTCACTTCTGGAATCTCTCTCAACGCCTTGGGATTAAGATGAAGATAGGAAAGTTCAGCCCATATTTTCCAAATGGTCATCACATTCATTTATATGGAGACATGATTGAGTTGGCCACAGGAAGTAGAAAGGTGGGTGTGTATGAATTAACTGATTTAAAATATATAGTAGTAAACACTGGCAAGTGGATACATGACATCATATTTAAATGAATTAAAATACACAGTAGTAAACACTGGCAAGTGGATACATGGCATCATATTGAAATGAAATATTTCTTCTCATCAGTAACCAATTTCTAGGATCCTGAAATGTGTTTCTCTTTTACAATTTTGACATATGTTTTACTAATTCTTTGAAGATTTCCTACATGCATAAAATATACCGTTTTCATATCAGTACTATTTTATTAAATTTACTGAATATTAATCTTTTTAAGCACTGATTGCTAGTCTTTCATTTGAATTAAAGAAATTCTCTTCAGATCATTGTTGTTACTACACAGTAACCTCCTCCCTTACATTAAACCTCTGTAACAGATGTTGATAAGGGTGAGAATAATGGTACAATTATGAAACACTAAGATTCATAACTGCTAACCCTTGTAGTTATAGTCAAAAATGTATTCCCATTTTAAAAAAGGACAGTTTCCAAGTTCACTAATGAACAAAATTACAGAAATTTATATTGACTGAAACATCATTTAAAAAATGTCCTTAGGTTTTGGGAGCATAGTGTGAAAATGAAATCATATTGAAATTTGTGCCCAAATTAGGCCAAATCATTGCTTTCACTTGATTATTCTATCTATTGTAGGTGGGATTTCTTGAGGTTTCTGGGATGAGGCCAATTCTAAATTTATTTCCAAATATATTAGAGTTAATGCTCCTCTACAACTACTGGGACTCCTTACTTTTCCTTACTTTGGATATTTGTGTATGCTCTATTCATTAGTCAGAAAAATTATTATTTTTTTTAGTTGTACTGCTTATAACTTATTTAAGGAAGCACTACTTGATTATAATTGTGAGTTAGATAGATAACCCTCATATATGTCCTTGGGACACACTAAAGGGACATTTATTACAGTATAGTTTAATATTTTATATGAAGAAACAGTAAGTAAATAGCAAGATTATATGTACCTAAATTTATAACATTTACCTTTGTGTCATGAATAGGGCCTGATATGTAGTAGGGCTTTTATAGAAAAAAAATTAATCATACTCCTAACTTTCAATTGGTATAATTATTGAAGTAGGATGGTGACAACTAAAATCTAGTATTTAATATCAGTGTTCATTTGCAAGCTGTGTATTCTACTTCTGTCCTGTTCTTGGCTTCCCTTCTTTCCTTCATCCTAGGGAAAATTTATTCCAGAGATGCAAGCATGTTTCAACATATGCAGATCCATTAAACATAATACATCACAAAAGATGCAATTACATTATTTTCACAAAAAGATCAGAAATAGCTCTTAATCAAGTCATTCCAACTTTCATTCAGAGATAAAGAAACAAAATCAGTGGAAGAAAACAAGGAACACATATTGCCACTAGAACAGTTTTCTTTCACACACCTATTGCCAGTACTATAATAATGCAGAGAAAATTATTTTCCATAAAAGTCAGAAATAAAGTTAGGTAGGGTGTTTTTTTTTGGGGGGGTGTCCATGTTTTTATTCAAGTACTTTAGAGGCAGAGGTGTGAAAATATCTATTTCTGGCCTGTCTGCCCTATATTGTGAGTCCAAACTAGCCATGTGTGGTATGGAGTCATTACCTTAAAATAAACCAACATACATTACAACAACATTCCCATTTTCTTTTCTCTAGCTCAAAATAGTCTTTAAAATATTACAAAATGCTAACATAAATTTAAAGAAAATGATGGGGGAAAAGGGAAAATATACTCTGAACATCACTGGAATATTAATAAACCAATACTTCATGGGAAAAACCTGTTTGGAAAATATTAAAAATGTAGGAAGAATTCAACTCTTCAATTAACTTTAAACACTACAATTTTTTTGTTTTTTTTTCAAGACAGGGTTTCTCTGTGTAGCCCTGGCTATCCTGGAAGTCACTTTGTAGACCAGGCTGGCCTTGGACTCAGAAATACACCTACCTCTGCCTCCTAAATGCTGGGATTAAAGGTATGTTCCATCACTGCCTGGCTAAACAATTTAAGTTTCATCCACCTTTTCCCAGTATTTGCAGCCACTTTAGAGCATTATTACCTGATTAAAATCTTCTTTTTTAAGGTCACTACACATGAATTTATCATTTCCAAACAGAGTAAACCACCATCGGCATATTCCATTTTTGTTTATATATAGTTTCTCATGTTTTGCGATGGAAATTTATTTAAGGTTATATTTACTTTTCTGTGATTTATGGAGATATATTTCCTGATTTAAATTTCTTCAAATACTGATTTGCTTTTCTGTTGCTTTAATTAAGCTTTGGTCATACAGTGAGGAGGAAGTTGTGATTTGACATAAGGCTTATAGTCATAGAAAGACACATGGGGATATCGGGAAACTGGAACTAAAGTATGGATCTCAACTTACTCAACTGCTCACAATGAGATGAGCACTCCTATATCAATTACAAATTAAGAAAATACTTCAAAGATATGATGATGGGCTATTGCTGGCTGAGAAACTATTTCCATTAAAGTTCCCTGTTTCTGTTCACAGCATTTACTGCCAAATTGAAAATAATTAACTAAAAATACTCCAGTTTGCATTCTCTGTAGTTTTTGCACATGGCTCAATATCAACAATTTTCCTGACTTATTAGACATTCAGAAACTATCCAACCTTTTTTTCAAAGTACATCCAATATTCAGAGCTGATCATTAAATAATGGAAAGAGTGAAATGTCAGCCAGTTGGTGTACATAAAGTAAGCTAATTGAAAATATAACCCATTAATATAAAACATAAAATAAATACCTAAATATTTTAATCAGTATGTGTCTAACTTTTTTTCTCAGATGCCATCCTCTGTGTGCAGTGCAGATTGTGGTCCTGGCTTCAGAAGATTCTGGAAGGAGGGAATGGCAAAATGCTGTTTTGTTTGTAGCCCCTGCCCTGAAAATGAAATTTCTAATGAAACAAGTGAGTGTTCATTGTTCTACAATGGGATGATGAAGTCAAAAGGCAACTGCAAATATAAAATATACTACATATTCAATTTACTTGTTGTAGATATAAAAACCATTAACAAATTTTGCCAAAAAAAAACCAAACAAATGAACACACAAACTTTATGCCTTGACCCACAGATTGATTTATTGCAAATTCATGGAAGATTGCATTTTGATAAAGAAATACTTTAGAAAATATAACAGCAATTTGAAGGAATTCTCCATAAAATTTTCCCAATACTTATTCTATTGAAAAAAATCATGCACATTAGATTTTATTTGCAATGTTTAACCGTATTAATTTAGTCATATTTCATGAATGTATCTGTCTTAAATATCATTATGTGCACCCTTTATATATAGGAGCCCATGAAGAATAAAATATAATATTACATACACTGGACTAGGCCATGAAACTTCTAGGTCCACAATCCATTTTCTCTGTAAGATTACTATAGAAGACTAAAGTATTTGCCAATTTATGAGAAACTGCTAAGTATGTAATATTTAAAAGGAAATGTTCAAAGCCAGTTGTAATATGAATCCAGGAAGTAGTGAATAAGAGTTGACTCAAAATATAGTATGTATTACAGGACTCATATTCAGGATATTACATAACACACCAATTATTAAAACAATTATTTAGGGTTGGCAAAATGCAAAATAATTTTAGTCAGGTTTTCTATTATTTTGCCTTTCATTCTATATAGTGAATTAAAATTCTTAAAGACACATCATGCCTGTGAGATGATTCAACAGTTAAATCATTTGCTGCTAAGGCTTACAATTAAGTTTATTCCCATGATGCATGTAGTAATACCAAGCAAACCACTCAGAAAATGTCTTTTGAAGACATTTATTTCAATGTACATTATGCTCAAAAATAATTTTAAAATATATTGACATTTTTATGGGTAAAAAAACAAATAATTAATACTTATCAAAAATTGCATCCTCAAAAATTTCATAAAATATTTTAGTACATTATTGCTTATGTGTGTGGGAGGGGAAACATATGTACAAGTATACATATGAGCAAAAAGTACCCATGTAGTTACACTTAGAAGCACATCTGAGAAACCTGACATGGGTATTGGGATCTGAATCAGGTTCTCTTTTAGAGCAAAATATTATATTTAGAGCTAATCCAACTTCTTAGGCTTTTAGGCAACTTATCAAATAATAGCTCTCCACAAATGCATTGTTCTAGATAAAAATTCTGAAAACCAAGGAGGCGCATCTACATTCTCTGTAATGACAAGAAAATCAAGTCTAATTTCAACCATAGTTCATATTGTTACCATGATTGGCATTTCAACTTAGGAATGGTGTACTACAGCTTAAGACAAACCATCTGGCTTACCGTTCTGACTTGAGAATTCCTTGGTTATATTGCTGATAAAGTTTCTCATTACTGATTTCATAGATGAATACAGTCACAGACCCTACATTCCATCAGATTGGAGATTAGGCAAGGATGAAATTTCTTAGCTTTCCTAATGAAGTAATCAACGTGAATGACTTCTTAGAACAAATTACAAAGTTTTTTTGTTTGTTTTTCTTTATGTTTTCTTCAGTGCTAATATTACTGCAACTCATGAACAATAATCAGAATCTTTGTTTACTTATTTACAGATGACATATCTGAGGGCTAATTTCTTTAATGTTTTCTCCTTTTCAAACATTAATATTTTATTACCCCTAAGTCTTCAGCTTCTTATATTTTATGTCAGAAATCACTAAAATTCAATAATACATTTGTTACTTTTATGTGAACATATATATACACACACACATATACACACACAAATATATATGTATATATACACACACACACAATATATATATATATATATATATATATATATATATTATATAAACATACACACAGCCTATGTTTGCAATCTAATGTTTTTATGTCAATGAGTCTGAGCTAGTGAATTCTGAACTACTTATTGCCTCTCTTGTCCCAGTAGAAGTCAGAGTCTTAATGTGTCATAGAGAATAAATTGATAATACAGTCAATGACGTCAGGAAAACATGAGTGTAAGGTTTTTTGTTTATAAAATATACCTAACCATATTGTGGTTTATGATTGTATCTTCTCTGAATTCAATGCTCTACTTGATTTCAAAATAGAATCAAAATATGGTTTATGAAATCTTTGTTTTCTGATAACATTGTAAATGATACAATCACAAAGTTACATAGACAGATAAACAATTGCTCAGTTTTATTTTCCCTTAAACCTTTATGAACATTAAGAAGTGAAAGCAATGCTGTGCAGTGATCTCCTTCAAATTACATTCTCATCATCAAATGCAGCATTGCAAGGCTTCTTTCAACACTCCTACTTAAAATACCTAGTCAATATATTTTAAAAGCACAACTAACTAAACTTTCCTTTGAATATCAGATGTGGATCAGTGTGTGAATTGTCTAGAATACCAGTATGCCAACACAGAACACAACAAATGCATTCAGAAAGATGTGACCTTTCTAAGCTATGAAGACCCATTGGGGATGGCTCTTGCCTTAATAGCCTTCTGTTTCTCTGCATTCACAGCTGTAGTAATTTGGGTCTTTGTGAAGCACCAAGACACTCCTATTGTGAGGGCCAATAACAGAATCCTCAGCTACCTGTTACTCATTTCACTCATGTTCTGTTTTCTGTGCTCCTTTTTCTTCATCGGCCTTCCTAACAAAGCAACCTGTGTCTTACAGCAAATCACATTTGCAATTGTATTCACAGTGGCTGTTTCCACAATTCTGGCCAAAACAATCACTGTGGTCCTGGCTTTCAAAGTCACAGACCCAGGAAGAAGGTTAAGGAACTTCCTGGTATCAGGTGCACCCAACTACATTATCCCCATATGTTCCCTATTTCAATGTATTCTGTGTACAATATGGCTAGCAGTTTCCCCTCCCTTTGTTGATATTGATGCACATTCTGAGCATGGCCACATCATCATTGTGTGCAACAAGGGCTCAGTTACTGCATTCTACTGTGTCCTGGGATACTTGGCCTGCCTGGCCCTTGGAAGCTTCACTGTGGCTTTCTTTGCAAAGAATCTGCCAGACACATTCAATGAAGCCAAGTTCTTGACCTTCAGCATGCTGGTGTTCTGCAGTGTCTGGGTCACCTTCCTCCCTGTCTACCACAGCACCAAGGGCAAGGTCATGGTTGCAGTGGAGATCTTCTCCATCTTGGCGTCCAGTGCAGGGATGCTTGGATGCATCTTTGTACCCAAGATCTACATCATTTTAATAAGACCAGACAGAATTTCTATTCAAAAGGTCAGAGAGAAATCATATTTCTGAAGAAATAATTAAGGAATTCTATCAAACGTTGGAAAATATCTATCAATTATTGAATTACAGTGCATGTATCTAGTTTTGGGATCACTCTCACTGGCTCCTCTAGTGAAGACTATAAGTATCATATCTGCCGATCTTGTCAACTTTCTCCATAAAATCTTCATTTGCTTTATTTATTATGGAAGAAATAAATTCTCCAATCCTTATTAAAAATGTAATCATCATTTTGATTTTGTGGACATTTTTCCCTGGTAACTTCCAATAAAATTTGATAAGGCCACTGAATCTATGACCTTGTATAGAAAATGAGTTCCAGAACAGACAGACATGGCTACAAATAGAAATCATTTATCAAGTCAAACAAATTAACTATATAATTTACAAAGAAGAAATCAGATTGTTATTTCTTATTTCCTGTAGGAGCACAGATATGGTATAAGACTGCCTGGTTTGGCCTCAGTGGGAGAAGAAACATAGAAACCCCTGAAGAAATGGGAGGTCCCAGGGATTGGAAGGGCTGAGAGTTGGGAGGTATGGATTTCCTCTTGGAGATGGGAGAGGAGGTATGGGAAGAGAAACAACCAGTGGGCAGACCAGGAGGGGATTAACTACATAAGTTTAAATAATAAAGATTCAATACTTAAAATAAACAGAATAAAATAAAGTAGCTGGTAGATATGTGTGCATGCTATTATATGTATAGAAATGATTGGTAAAACAATTGATATAGGGACATAGGTAAGAATTTTTTAGAGTCTGCCCTTGGTGTGCTGTTCTGACTGAAGTCCTTGACTTGGAAAATTCTGGAAGGATGGAATGAGAGCCAGATGCTTTGATTGTGCTGCTTCCTAGAAGATGACTTTTCCAAAAAGACAATTGAGTGTTTGTGGCTGTACTAAATCCATCACATTCATCAATTCTCCTCCTATAATGGGATGCAGAATGGGTCTAAAATGCATCAACACTAACAAGAACTATCCCTTTCCTAAGCATGTCTTTATGGAAATATGATCATTGAAAGTGTCCCTTTAAGAAACACATTCATCATTAACAACCACATTGTATACATTTAAAATTTACAGTTGTCATTTCACAAAGAAAAAAATATTTAAGCTGGTTTAAGAGAATTCTAGACAAATTTATTATAATTACTGATCTCCTCGAGAATTGCATTTATATTATATTCCAATCTTGAATTTTAATAATATTTACTTATTCTTTTTATATTAAATTATATGTCCCTATGTTTTCTCGACATCATGTCAGTGCAGGAGCCAGAGGAGAACAGAAAATGGCTGAAGGTCAACTGGACTGTACTAGATGGATGGTGGTATTCAAGGTTCAAGTTCTCTCTCAGATTAATGAAGAGGACAATGATTACTGTTACATTCAAGAAACATTGCTAAGGAAATGATTAAAGACTTTATTCATGATTTAGAAACCTCCATTTCAAAAGTTCACATGATTTAAATCTATGAATTTGTGGATAATTTTGACTCATGATGTATAGAATATGAGGAATCTTGTATTTTACATGTTTATAGACACCCAATTTATTGTGCTGCAATAAAGTGGGATAAAATGTTATTGCACACTTAGCCACAATTATTCAAATTGTGCTGTCAAATACAGAACCAATATTACTCAAAACATTATTTGTTTAGTGTTTGCTACATATAAATGGGAGACTGGTAGATTTAGCTTTTAAACACTTATAAGGAAATCAGTGTCTTTAAAGGACATTTGTGGCCTGTCTGATGTCAATACAGATAAATCTGCTAAAACTAAATATGACCAAATGAGTTTAGCCACAGTACTACTTAATAATGAGACAGGCTAACCCTACAAGTTGTCTTCTGAAATACATATATACTTACATAATTCTTACTCAAAATTATTATACAAAATGTTATAAAATTATTTCTAATAAAACAAAAAAATAATCAATCCTACTTAGGACAATAAATAAAACAGAAGTTTAACAGAAATCTGTGCAAGCAAGTGCAATTATTTATTGGTGGTTTGGAACAGGCACTATGTTTTGGTAAACAAAACTTGAATAAGGGAAGCTTCCCAGATATTGCTCGGTATACAGGCTTTCTATGACCCGGGACATAAACTTAGTTTCAGCTTATGATTAAATGGAGGTTGGTAACAAAGAGGCCTTCCTTAGGTCAAGTGTCCTTTGCCTGTTCCCAACATTTGTACAGTATAGTCACATTTGAGTATATAATGGAACAAATATGGAAGAGAAATCTTTTAAAAGTAATAAATAAGTTAAAAGCTTTTCACAACACAGGTATCTTTGAATATATAGAAAAACACGTCCTGTAGAGAAACCCTATGAATAAGCAGTGTGATTAAGACATTTCATGTAACAGCAATCTTAGAACCCATGAGAAAAAGTCACAATGCAGGGAAAACCCATAAACATAGTCAATGTATTAAAGTTGTACTTTCAGGCACCTTCATACAACAGTATACACTTTAGCATGGAATTGATCTGTTAAAGGATTTTCATATCACAATAGTCTCTGAGGACATTGAAATCTATGACCACAAAGAATTTGACAAGATTTTAAACAATCAACTTACATTGAGCTACTCGAGATTAATTTATTTTTTTCAATTTATTTGTATTAGTTTAATTTATTTCTCTTATTTAATTTTTTAAATTTTATTTATATTTTTAATTAGTGACCAGATCACAAATACTTCACAATGACTTTCCATTTTGTGTGCACTCACAAATTTGTATGGACAAAAGCCGCATGCAGTGAACATCAATGGGGCATTTTTGGATGTCTCAATTTTCTTTATCAAACAACTCCCGCAGGTGTCACACTTTCAGGCTATGTGTTAGTGCCATGTATTTTGTTAGGATAAAATCTAATGTCTGAGGCAATGTATGGAAAAGTGTGAGATGGTTTGTGGTTGCAGAGGAATGAGGGATCACCCTTAAAGTGGAGACACAGCGAGAGTCTTTCACGGGGGACTATTAGCCAGAGTCAGAGATGAACATTCTAATGGCTTATCCTTTACAAAGTGTTCATCCCAGGTCCGTGCGCACACGGCCGCGAGAAATGCACTCAGCATGTTTTATTCATATATTTGTACATACTTTCCCAAATATTCATAAAATGATTGATTTTCAAGGGAAGAATTAGGGAAGGCATGTAGCTGTGTAGAGCAGGCTGACCTGGAACTCACAGAGTGTTGTCCATCCTGGGCTCATACACAGCCCTGTGCCTCTCCCTCCCCTGGAGTGCAGACGTGAAATCTCATGAGTGTGACTCCCCGTGACCCTCGGGCATCACCAGATGTGCGCACTGAGCTTACACAGCCACATCTGGATGACACCACGCCCACTGCGTCCTGCTCAGGACAGGTCTGTGTGGACTGTGGGAGTGGGGAGTGTGTGGTGAGGACTTGTGACACCTGTGACACACTCAGGGTCAGAGTTCAGTCTCCTCCTCCACACGTTCCCACAGGAAAAAGGGTTTCCACTCCAGAGTCACTCACATCATTCCTTAACTGTCACTTCTTATGGTTTAATATATCTGAACCATTAAATAAATCATTAATCTATTTGATAATTAATTAAAGTATTAATAGATATAAATTATTGAACATTTAATAAAATTATTATTTCTTTATTACCTATATCATTCGTTTATTTTATCTTTTTATTACTTAATAAATCCAAATTATTAAATAAATTATTAATTTATTTGATAATTAAATACTTATTTCCTAAGCGTGGTAAATCCTTTACACCTCAATTCAATTTTCTATATCTCAATTTAATATTGGAGATCTACCCCAACACATGAGATACTTTTTAAAAACTCCAAAATATCAACTACAAATGGTTCTTATACATAAATGGTAAATGCTATGAGCAGAACTTGAGGATTTAAGAGAAAATATCATTCTCCAAGTTTACTGTCCTACCTGTATTATTACTATAAGCAAATCCCTGGCTCAAATGTTTTGAGCATATTCAGCCTTGATTGTGAAGTATTTCAGAAGTCACAGCCTGATGTAGGGTGTGGGGAGCACCACAAGGGAACTCACAGGTGGCCACATCTGGCCACATTTGACTGATGCTTCCCATCCAGCACCAGGGAGGACCCACCACCCCAGCTCCACTGCTCATCCACATTCTCCTCATGACGGGCAGAGACCCTGCGCTCAACATGTCTCAGAAACAGAACTGACTTGAGGTCACCACACGGCACCCAAGAGCAGCACTCAAAGCAGGACACAGAGAACCGTTCAAGCCTGCACAGCCAACACACACTTCAGCAAGACTCCAGGAAGAACCTGCCTCTCAGTCTGACTGGCAGGTCTGCCTGGGGTCCTTGATTGGCCAGTGAGTCTCACCCCTCCTCAAGGTTAGAGTGTGCTTCCAGTCCTGGGCCAGACCCTTCATATATCTCAGGTCAGATTTGCACTCCCATAGCATTTGTGCCTGTCCTCCAAGAGCCTCATCCATCTGTGCTCCCACCCAGCACTGGAGGAGAAAACACCATTGCAACTGAGGCTGTTCAGCTGCTTGCTCCTCCTCTTTGTGGGCAGTGATCCTGCATTCATCATGACCTGACTTCATAGCTTGCTATGAATTCCTCACAGCAATCCCCCTTCTTCTTCCTGAAATCAAGGTGGATAACCTGATACTTAATTGCAGCAGAGGTATAGAGCTGGCCCATCAGTGGAAGGATGCCCAGGCTTCTAACATTAAAGAGGGATTTTAGGAAACACATGTTTTGCTATGTGGCTTCATGCAATTCCCTTCCACCAGAGAATAGATATGAAAACACCCAGGGAACAAAACCAGGATTTTCATACCAAATATACAAAATTTACAGAAAAACAAATGACAAACAATGTTATAGCACAATGGTTAGTCAGCACATCTTTCTCAATGGCAAGATGAAGAAAAAACCCACAGTTGTGTTAGCACAGATTCTCTATATCAACATATCTCATAGAGAGAGTGAATTTTTGTGTGTATATAGAAAGAAAATTTATTATAATGTCTCAAGACAGTTTTCCTCTTCTTTCAATAATGGCTCTCTGCAAAGGGAAACTTCAAAATCAAGGACTTAGTTTCTTCGGAAAGGGAGCTGCAATTTCCCTGAGCCCAGCATGAAACCACAAAACAAAACTCTTGTTTCCTAAAGTCACTCTTTAAAGTTAATAGCCTGGGCACCCTTCCCCCTGTGGGTCAGATTGATTCCTCCACTGCACCTGAGGAATGGGCTATGCAAGCTATTCACCTTGATTACAGGAAAAGGAAGGCAAACTGTGAGGAAAGCTCAGTAAAGGTCTGAATTTAGGACCTGGTAAGTGTAGGGTCATTGCTCACAAGGGGAGGAGCAGGCAGCTGAAGAGCCTGAGCTGGAATAGTGGGTTCTCCCCTAGGCCTGGGTGGTGTGAGAGTCCTCTTGCAAGGCAGGCACAAATGCTAAGGGAGTGAAAACCACTCCTAAGATCTGGAAAAAATTGGCCCAGGACTAGAAGCACACTTTAACCTTGAGGAGTGGTAAGCCTTACTGGCCAATTCAGACCTCCAGGCAGACCTTCCATTCAAAGGAAGAGGCTGGATCTTCCAGGTACCTTTCTTCAAGTTCCCAGTGGCTGTGCAGGTGAGGATACTTCACAGTTTCCTGCTCTGATCTCTGCTGTTCTGTGCTGTGCTGTGAGGGGACCTCAGGGAAGCTCTGAAATCAAGACATGGTAAGCACAGTATATCTGCCCGCAATGGGCAGGAATGCGTGGCTGAGAAGTGGGTGCTGGGCTTGGATGGTGCTATCAGGGGTTGGATGGGAATCATCAGTTACATCTAATTACATGTGTGTTTTCTAATGGTGCTTCTTGTTAAATAAGGTTGTGACCTCTGAATAACTACACTTTCATCGCTGATACTTCCCAAAACATTTGCACCTTTGGTTTGCTTGTAGAAATACCATGGCTGCTTTTTTTTATTCTGCAGCACATATCCAAAATATTTTGTGTTTTACTCTCAACATTGAGAGGGAAGTTATGAATCTAATAGATTAATGTTAGCATGTGACTTGTTTTTTTGTGTGGTTTTCATAACTTTTTACATGTAGAGTATTTGAATATTGTGTGGTAGGGGGACTTTTTATGTTCCAATCTATTTGGTATTTTTAATTGTTCTTGTACCTTAATAGGAACCTTTGACTTTAGCAATTATTTATTTAGGATTTCATTAAAACTATTTTCTTGACTTAAGAGCTGATATTCTTCTTCTATTACAGTAAGTTGTAGAATTTGCTTTGATATGTTGCAGTGCCTGTGGTTATTTAGTGCCAGGAAATTTTTAGACACAACATATTTTTTGACCAATAAGTCTATTTATTCTAATTATCTTCCTTTCCTGTTTGCTGTGCGAACCTTGCCTCTGTCGTTGTCCATGTGCAGGCAATTTCAATGCCCTGCTCTCAGGGACTTAGCACTGCTTAAATCATTACCTGCCTCCATCAACTGTTGCTGTTGTCAGGTGTGCTTTATATACATGGAGCACTAGCTTCAGCTGCTCTCTGTATTTGTTCCCTGTTTCTGTTTTCTACATATGCCCACTCTATAGTCTTTCTCTACTCTCATCCCACTCTCTCTGATCCCTATATGTGTTCCATTCTGCAGGTCCTCTTGTGTACCTCTATCCCTTCCCCGGTTCTCACTCCTGTCCTTTCCAAAAACAACCTCTATTGTATCAGAGCTCTCCCATGTTTTAATTTTTGAGGACCTGCTGTGACAGGACACCTTGACTATCTTGGTGACATATTTCCCTGGCTTATCTTCATTATATTCCTATGCTGGTGTCTAGGCATCTGTGTTTGTGGTCATAAAAGGTCTAGACATTGGTCTCTGGGTTTGTCATATTTGAGTGTTAATTTTATTGCTGAGTTACTGTTTGCTGTCTGTATATTCAGAGAATATTGGCTGAGTGCTGCCCCTTTTACTGACCTGTTTGGTGGGAATGTTCAACTGGGAATGCTTGCTAATGTTGAAAGCTGGAAGAAGTGGCAGGCAGGAAGATATGATTTTAGCAATCCACCAGGGGACATAGTCAGGAGAGAGGTTAGGCTGTCTCTGGTGTTTGTACAGTTTTAGGGACAGCTGTGTAATTTGCATGTGGGATAACAAATAGTGTGGTAAATTTTGTGGAAATCCTAGTTTGTCTCCTGGCAAGCATGGCATGTGGTTAAACTAGGACTGTATATTCCTGTCTACTGGAAGAGGAAGGTGTATTCTGTACCATTGTATGTTGCATGCTAAGTGCAAGATGGACCAGCACCATTGGTTGAAAAGGCTATCTCTTTTCCACTGGATGATTTTGATTCCTTTTTCAAAGGTCAAGTGACCATAGATGGGTGGGATCTTTTCTGGATCTTCAATTCAATTCCATTTATCTACCTGGCTGTCACCAATACCATGCAGTTTTTATCATTATTGCTCTGTAGCACTGCTTGAGGTCAGGGACATTGATTCCAACAGAAGTCCTTTTCTTGTTGACAATAGTCTTAGCTATCCTGTTTGTTGTTGTTGTTGTTGTTGTTGTTGTTGTTATTGTTGTTGATGTTATTCCAGATGAATTTGAGAATTGCTCTTTCTAACCCTATGAAGAATTGTGTTGTGATTTTGATGGGGATTGCATTGACCTGTAGATTTCTTTTGGCAAGATGGCCATTTTTTACTTTATGATCTGGCCAATCCATAAATGTGAGAGATTTTTCCATCTTCTGAGGTCTTCTTCGATTTCTTTCTTCAGATACTTGAAGGTCTTGTCAAACAGATCATTTATTTGTTTGGAAAGAGTCATACCAAGTCACTTTATGTTGTTTGTGACTATTTTGAAGGTGTCTTTTCAATAATTTCTTTTTCATCCTATTTATCCTTTGAGTATAAGAAGGATACTGATTTTTTGGGCTAATTTTATATCCAGCCACTTTGCTGAAGTTGTTTATCAGCTGTAGAATTTCTCTGGTGGAGTTTTTTGGGTCACTTAGGTATACTATCATATAATCTGTGAATAGAGATAGTTTGACTTCTTCCTTTCCGATTTGAATCCCTTTGACCTCCTTTTCTTGTCTAATTGTTCTAGATAGAATTTCAAGTACCAAATTGATTTGATAGGTAGAGAAATGGCAACCCTGTCTAGTCCCTGGTTTTAGTGGGGTAGCTTCAAGTTTCTCTACTTTTAGTTTGATGATGGCTATTGCTTTTCTATATATGGCTTTTACAATATTTAGGTATGGGCCTTGAATTCCTGTTCCTTCCAAGACTTTTAACATGAAAGGATGATATATTTTGTCAAATGTTTTTTCTGCATCTATTGACATGATATGAGTTTTTTTTTCCTTTGAGTTTGATTATGTAGTATATATTGATGGATTTCTGTAGAGTTAAACATCCCTGCATCCCTAGGATGAAGCCTACTTGTTCGTGGTGAATGATCATTTTCATGTGTTCTTGGATTCAGTTGGCAAAAAAAAATAAGATTTTTTCATCAGTAGTCATAAGGCAACTTGGTCTAATCTTCTCTTACTTAGTTTTGTTAACAGCATAATTCTGAATTCATAGAACAAGTTGGGTAGTGTTCCTTCTCCCTTCTGTTTATATTTTGTGGAATAATATGAAAAGTGTTGGTGATAGCTTTTCGTGGAAGCTTTGATAAAATTCTACACTAAACCATCTGGTCCTCTTCTTCTTCTTCTTCTTCTTCTTCTTCTTCTTCTTCTTCTTCTTCTTCTTCTTCTTCTTCTTCTTCTTCTTCTTTTTCTTCTTCTTTGTTGGTTGGGAGAATTTCAATGACTACTTCTATTTCTTTAGGGGTTGTTGGATTGATTAGTCTCTCTGGTCCCTATTTAACTTTGGTATTTTGTAACTGTCTAGAAAGTTGTCCATTTCATCTAGATATCCCTGATGTGTTGAGTATAGGATTTTGAAGTATGATCTCTCGATTTTTTAATTTCTTCAATTTATGTTGTAATATCTCTTGTTTCATTTCCATTTTTGTTAATTTGGATACCATCTCTGTTCCCTCTGCTTAGACTGGTTAATGGTTTATCTATATTGTTGATTTTATCAAAGAACCAGCTTCAGAATTTTTTTTTTTATTCTTTATATAGTTCTTCATTTCTATTTGGTTGATTTCAGCCCTGAGTTTGGTGATTTCCTGGCTTCTAATCCTCTTGGGTGTATTAGCCTCTTTCTGTTCTAGAGCTTTCAGGTGTGCTATTAGGATACTAGTGTATTCTCTCCCGTTTCTTTTTCAAGGCTGTCAGAGCCATGCATTGTCTTTTGGCACTGCTTTCATTGTGCCCCCATAGTTTGGGTATGTTGTGCCTTCATTTTCATTAAATTCTAAAAAGTCTTTGATTTCATTGCTTTTTTTCTTCCTTGACCAAGGTATTATTGAGTAGAGCATTATTCAGCTTCCATGTGAATGTGGATTTTCAGTTGTAATTGTTGCTGACCAGCCTTACTCTGCAGTAATCTGATCAGAGATATAGGATTAGTTAGATATACTTACTTCCATTGAGGTCTGTTTTGTGACCAATTATATGGTCACTTTTGTAGAAGGTACCATGAGGTGCTGAGAAGAAGGTATTATCTTTTGATTTAGTATGAAATGTTCTATAGATTTGGTTCAAAACATCTGTTAGTTTCACTATGTCTCTGTTAATTTGTGTTTCCCTGATCAATTCATTGAGGAGAGTGGGGTGATAAAGTCACACACAATTACTGCATTAGGTGCAATATGTGCTTTGAGCTTTAATAAAGGTTTTCTGTGTGTCTCTCTGTGTGTGTGTGTGTTGGTGCCCTTGCACTGTAGTAAAGATCTTCAGGATAGAGAGTTCTTCTTACTACATTATTCCTATGATTAATATTAAGTGTCCTTCCATGTCTTTTTTGATGACTTTTGTTTGAATGTCAATTTTACCCAATATTAGAATGGCTATGCCAGATTGTTTGCTGGGACCATTTGCTTGGAAAATGTTTTCTAGCCTTTTACTCTGAGGAAGTGTTTCTCTTTGTCACTGAGGTTCATTTCCTTTATGCATCAAATTGCCTGGTGCTGTTTCCCTATCCAATCTGTTACTCTATGTCTTTTTATTGGAGTATTGAGTCCAGTGCTGATAAGAGATATTAAGGAATAGTGATTGTTGTTTCTTGTTATTTTTGATATTATTTTTAAATTTGTGTGGTTATCTTCTCTGGCTTAGCCTCTTTGCTCCTCCTGGCCTCTCACCCCGTCATTCTCTCAGTATGTCTTGGTTTCTCTGTCTCTGTCTATGTACCTCTGTGCCTCTCCACCTCTGTCAGTTTCTTTAGGCTTCTATGGTCCTTGCCTCTCTACACCTCAGCCTCTCTTCCCCTCTGCCCTTTCCCCTGCCTCTGCCAGTCTCTAACTCTACTTATGTTCTTTGGATACATATTATATATATATATATATATATATATATATATATATATATATATATATATGGAAGGAGGACAGGGAGTGTGTACCACTCTGGCTCTGCCTCTCTCTCTCTCTCTCTCTCTCTCTCTCTCTCTCTCTCTCTCTCCTCATCTGTATCCCTGTCCTCTGCCCCTATGCCTCTTTCTTAGTCTCTCTCTCACCCCTATTTCTACTCAAACTCTGCCTCTTCCACAGTCTTTGATCTGACTCTGCCTCATCCTCTCTGCCACTCTACCTATTCCATGGTCTCTCTGCCTCTGCATCTCTCTGTGTTATGGACTCTCAGCCTCATGGCCTCTCTCAACGTCTCTGCCTGTATGCTCCCCTACCCTTCTTCTCCTTTGCAGTCTGACTTTTCTTCCACCTTCTCCTCTGCCTGTCTAAATACCTCTGCCTCTCTGCGTCTGTCCTCTGCTTCTGCTCTCTGCTGCCTCCACCTGCCTCTGAACTCTGTTCTCTTAGCCTCTCTACAACTCAGTGCAGCTTCTGCTCTTCTCCCTGCCCCTGCATGTCTCTCTGCCTCATCTGCCTCATCATCTACCTTTCTCTACATCTCTTACTCATTTGCCTCTTGTTTTCTGCATCTGCTTCTCTCTTCTCTCTTCTCCCCCTTCTCTCTCTCTCTCTCTCTCTTCTCTCTCTTGCTTCTCTCTCTCTTTTCTCCTCTCTCTCTCTCTCTCTCTCTCTCTATATATATATATATATATATATATATATATATATATATGCCTTTGCATGGTTCTCTGCCTTTTGGATTCTCTCCTGATGACTTAACTGTGCTTGATCCCTGTTGCTCTCTGCCCCTTTGCCTCTGCCTCTTGCTCTGACCGTGCCTAGGTCCCTGCATCTTCTTCTGTCTCTGCCTCTGCCTGTTTCTCTGTCTCTAGCCACCTCTGCCCTTCTGTACTTCAGCCCCTCTGCTCCTCTGCCCTTGCCTCTGTTGCTCAGTTCCTGCCTCTGTCTCCCTCTGCCTCTTCTTGCCTCTACATCCTTGCCTCTGCCTCTCACTCTTAGCCTCTTATTCTCTCTCAGTCTCTCTAGGCCTCTGCAGGCCTTCCTTTCTTGACCTACTAGACCTCAAGTTCTCTTCCTCTACGCTCCTCTGCCTTTGCCTATGGCTCTGTTTTTCTGCCTCTGCCTCTGTGCGTCCCTTCCTCATGGCACCCTCTCTCACCCTCTCCAGACCTCTACCAGACTTGACCCTACAGGCCTTTCATCTCTGACTATATAGAGCTCCCCATTCCCTCCTGGCCTCTGGCCTTGCATCTGTCTCTGCCTCTGTTTCTGTCTCTATGGATGTGCCTCTCTACATCTGCCATATCTGAATATCTAAGGAAGATGTACTGTCTTGTAGTGATGCTATATAGGCAAATGTATGACTTCCTATTTCTTAATGATAATCCTATAAGAATTCCCCAAATGATGTTGGTGCTTGTTAAGATTTTTTACAGTGGCACTGCTATTATATCATTTTCTGATAGACAAAACTGCAATGAGAATTCTGTCTCCCAAGTTTCACAAAAAATATTGCTCTTAGTAAATGATCTTGCTACTACTCAGAACACATTTCACAGGATTGTCAAACCATTAAGCAAAGATCATAAAAAGGGAAGTAATGATTTATTATAGGTGCTAGGATAAAAGTAAAGTATTGACTGGGTTTGTCTACATGAAACTTCACTGAAAACTTAGTTATGGTTTTTTAACTCTCATTGAACCTCTGGCCCTGTGACAGGTGATGGATATTTAGCTAGATAATTACTCCAAATGGATATGCATGAAAACATTCTCTGTTGTAAACTTCTATTTCAATTGATGATTTGATTATGTGTGTGAGCTTGTGATGAACTTTTACAATGTGATCATGTATTCTGAAAAAAATATTTAAGTGCTGAGGACAAAGAGAAGAGTCAGAATCGAGCTGAGGAGAACTGTTTTGTACAGAACACTTCTTGGACAAAGAGGCAAAGAATTTTCCCTTGTCTTCTTTTATTCTTTCAGTCCATTTCCCCCCTTTTCCTTGGAGAGCTTTTATAGGAAACTTTTTACAACTTAGTAAAAAAAAATGAAGTGTCCCTATTTTGTCCTGTGAATTCCACTAGTAGGCTGAGCATTAGAGCTGAGCAGTTCCTGCTAAGGCAGAATAAAGGCAAAATTACGTAGCCCCCACAAACCCTGCTGATAGGCTACAGGTGTCTAATAAAAAGCCAGCTGCTTTTTACCTTCAGGAAGAGCAAGAAAAAAAATTAAGACATTTTAGAAATAGGGGGATGTGAGGGCAGGGAGGTGGGAGTGCGTGACAGAGTGGGCTAGTGAGTGAGTGAGTGAGTGAACACCCTCATACATGGAGGGGGATGGGGTGGGATGGGTGTTTTGGTGGGGAACTGGGAAAGGAGAAAACATTTGAAATGTAAATAAAGAAAATATCCTATAGAAAGATAAAAGGAAATTGTTATCAGTATGGTAGTATAGAGAGCTAAAACATCTAGAGACTACACCAATGTCCTACCTTGTCTCATGTCAACCCACTCCAGAAGGGGAAACACAAGGCAGTCCTCACCTCTATTTGCCTCTCAACTTCATCTCTTTTTCACTCCCTTGCCTTTGCCTTTCTTGGCCTCTGTGCTTTTCTTACCTTATGACTCTCTGCCCCACTACCCCTCTGCCTCTGCCCTTGCCCTTTCCCGGCCCCTGCCCCTGACTCTGATTCTGTCCCTCTACTCATCTGCCCAGGCTTATATCTTTGCCCTTATCTCTGCAGCACCCCTTTCTCTCTCTGCCTCTGCCTCTTCATCTGTCTATGCCTCAGCCTCTGCTGCTTCCCTAGTGTTACATGATTTTATTTAATTTATGGGACAGAGTATTTGATTTCCTCCCAGACAAGTTTTGAGCTCATGTTGATGCTTTTTGTGTGTTTTTGTAGAGTTTATTTTGTTGTGTACATGCATGTGTAGATACAATTTCTGTTATCTAAGGCTCATGGATCATTGTAGAAGTGGAGGGAGAATAATTATAAGATCTAGAGAAATGAAGGCTTTGCTGTAAGACTGTGTCTCCTAGGAATATCAGAATCTACACCCATAAATTCCCACCAACATGGCTACTTAAATATGACCCAAACAAGAATGATAAGAATACGCATGTTTGTGCCGGGCAAGGTGGCGCGTGCCTGTAATCCCAGCACTTGGGAGGCAGAGGCAGGTGGATTTCTGAGTTCGAGACCAACCTGGTCTACAGAGTGAGTTGCAGGACAGCCAGAGCTACATAGAGAAACCCTGTCTTGAAAAACAAAAATAAAAACAAAACAAAACAAAAAAAAAGAATGTACATGTTTATGTGGAAGGGGCAGAGCTCTTGAGTTCTTTGCCCTAGAAAAAGCCCTACCAGGAAAGTAAAGAAAGTTGACAAATGGATATCTACTTATCAGTGAGTGCATAACATGTTCTTTTGAGACTGGGTTACCTCACTTATGATGATATTCTCCAGTTCCATCCATTTGTCTAAGAATTTCATGAGTTCATGATTTTTAATAGCTGAATAGTATTCCATTCTCTCTCTCTCTCTCTCTCTCTCTCTCTCTCTCTCTCTCTCTCTCTCTCTCTCTCTCTCTCTCTCTCTCTCTCTCTCTCTCTCTCTGTGTGTGTGTGTGTGTGTGTGTGTGTGTGTGTGTGTATTACAGTTTCTGTATCAAATTTTCCATTGAGGGACATCTGACTTTGCAGATTCTGGCTATTATAAACAGGGCAACTATGGACATAGTGGTACACATATCTTTATTATATGCTAGTGAATCTTATGGGTATATTCCCAGGAGTGTTATAGTGGGGTCCTCAGGTAGGATCATACCCAGTTTTCTGAGGGACCGCCAGACTGATTTTTGAGAGTGGTTGTACGAGCTTGCCACCCCATCAGCAATGGGGTTCCTCTTTCTCCGCATCCTCGCCAGCACCTGTTTTCCCCTGATGTTTTTATCTTAGCCTTTCTGACTGGTGTGAAGTGAAATCACATGGTTCTTTTGATTTGCATTTACCTGATGAATAAGGATGTTGAACATTTCTTTAGATGCTTCTCTGCCATTTGATATTCCTTAGGTGAAAATTCTTTGTTTGGTACTGTCCCCCATTTTTAATGAGGTGATTTGGCTTTCTGGAGTCTACCTTCTTGAGTTCATTGTATATCTTTGATAAAAGCCCCCTGTTGGATGTAGGGCTTATAAAGATCTTTTCCCAATTTGTTGGTTGCCATTTTGTTCTTTTGAAAATTTCCTTTGCCTTACTGAAACTCAGTAATTTTTGATACGTGGCAGTGTTCCTGGTTATTTAGTGCCATGAAACTTTTAGACACCAAATAGTTTTTGACCAATAAGTCCATTTATTCTAATTATCTTCCTTTCCTGTGTGAACCTTGCCTCTGTAGTTGTCCATGTGCGGGCAATTTCAATGGCCTGCTCTCAGGGAATTAGCACCTGCTTAAATCATGACCTGCCTCCATCAACTGCTGCTGTTGTCAGGTGTGCTTTATATACATGGAGCACGAGCTTCAGCTGCTCTCTATATTTGTTCCCTGTTTCTGTTTTCTACACATGCCCACCTATAGTCTTTCTCTACTCTCATCCAACTCTCTCTGCTTCTATAATTGTTCGAGTCTGCAGGTCATCTTGTGTACCTGTATCCCTTCCCCAGGATCTCACTCCTGTCCTTCCCACAAAACAACCTCTTTTGTATCAGACCTCTCACATATTTTAATTATTGAGGACCTGCTGTGACAGGACATCTTGGATTTCTTGGTGACATATTTCCCTGGCTTATCTTGATTATATTCCTATGCTGGTGTCCAAGCTTCTGGGTTTGTGGTGATAATAGTTATAGATACAGGTCTCTGGGTTTGTCATATTTGAGTGGTAATTTTGTTCCTGAGTTACTTACTACTGTCTGTATATTCAGAGAATAATGGTTGAGTGTTGCCCCTATTTGGTGGGTATATTCAAGAGGGAATGCTTGGTAATGTTAAAAGCTAGAAGCGACAGGTAGAATGATATGATCTTAGCAATCCACCAGGAGACATAGTCAGGATAGAAGTTAAGCTGCCTCTGGTGTTTGTACAGTGTTAGGGACAGCTGTGTAAATTACATGTGGGATAACAATGGTTTGGTAAATTTTATGGAAAGCCTACTTTGTCTCCTGGAAGACATGTACTGTGGTTGAACAAGGAGTGTACATTCTTGTCTACTGGAAGTGGAGTGGGTATTGTGTACCATTGTATGTTACTTGCTAAGTGCAATTTGAACCAACACCATTTGTTGAAAGGGATATCTCATTTCCATTGTATGGTTTTGATTCCTTTGTCAAAGGTCACGTGATCATAGATGGGTGGGAACATTTCTAGATCTTCAATTCAATTCTGTTAGTCTACCTGCTTGCCACCAATACCGTGCCGTTTTTATCATTATTGTTCTGTAGCACTGATTGAGGTCAGGGACACTGATTCCAACAGAAGTTCTTTTCTTGTTGAGAATACTTTTGGCTCCCCCCTTGTTTTTGTTATTCCAGATAAATTTGAGAATTGCTATTTCTAATTCTATGAAGAACTGAGTTGAGATTTTGATAGGGATTGCATTTAATCTGTAGATTGCTTTGGTCAGGATGCTATTTTTACTATATTAATCCTGCCAATCAAAGAGAATAGAAAAACTTCCATCTTCTGAGTTCTCCATGGATTTCTTTCTTCAAAGTCTTGACGTTCCTCTCATACAGAGCTTTGATTTGTTTGATTAGAGTCACACCAAGATACTTTATATTGTTTTTTTGGCTTTTATATTTCTTTCCTTTTCCATTTCTTTCCAAGCCTGCTGTTTATCCTTTGCATATAGGAAGGCTTCTGATTTGCTTGAGATAATTTTATATCCAAGGAATTTGCTGAGGTTGTTTATCAGCTGTAGATTTTCTCTGGTAGAGTTTATGGGTCGCTTAAGTATACTGTCATATCATCTGCAAATAGTGATAATTTGAATTTTTCCTTCCCAACTTGTATCCATTTGACCTCCTTTTCTTGTCTAATTGCTCTAGCTAGAAATTCAAGTACTGAGAGTGGGCAGCCTTTTCTGTTTCCTGAATTTAGTGGGATTACTTCAAGTTTCTCTCCATTTAGTTTAATGTTGGGTACTAGTTTGTTGTATATTGCTTTTGCTATGCTTAAGTATGAGCCTTGAATTCCTGATTTTTCCAAAACTTTTAAGTTGAATGGATGCTGAATTTTGTCAGATGCTTTTTCAGGATCTAATGAAATGACCATGAGTTTTATTTTCTTTGTGTTTGATTATGTAGTGGAATACATTGATGGATTTCTGAACATTGAAGCATCCCTGAGATCAAACCTACTTGATCATGGTGAATGGTCTTGGATTGCGATGGCAAGAGTTTTAAGTTAAGTATTTTTACATTGATATTCACAATAGAATTTGTTCTAAAGTTCCCTTACTTTGTTGGATTTTTGTGTGGTTTTGGCATCAGTGTAATTGTGGCTTCATAAAACAAGTTGAGTAGTGTTTCTTCAGTTTCTATTTTGTGGACCAATTTAAGAGCATTGATATTCAAGGTCTGTTATAATTCTGCACTAAAATCATCTTGTCCCACGCTTTATAGGTTGGGAGACTTTCATTTACTACTTCTATTTCTTTAGGGTTATAAGATCATTTATCTTATTCTTATTTCACTTTGGTATTTGGAATCTCTAGAAAATTGCCCATTTCATCCAGATTTTCCAATTTTGTTGAGCTTTTGTAGTGGGATCTGATTATTTTTTTTTAATTTCCAAGTTTCTATTGTTATATCTCCCTTTCATTTCTAATTTTTTAAATTGCACACTAACTCTTTGCCATCAGGTTAGCCTCAAAGAACCAGCTCCTAGTTTTCTTGATTCTTTATATAGTTCTATTTGTTTCTAATTGGTTGATTTCAGCTCTGAGTTTGATTATTAACTGCCTTCTACTCCTATTGGGTGTATTAGCTTCTTTGTGTTCTAATGTTTTCAGGTGTTCTGTTAAGCTGCTAGTGTATGTTCTCTCCAGCTTCTTTTTGGTGGCACTCAGAGCTATGAGTTTTCCTCTTAGCACTGCTTTTATTATGTCCCATAAGTCTGGTTACACTGTGCCTTAATTTTCTAAAATGTCTTTGACTTCTTTCCTTATTTATTCTCTGACCAAGCCATCATTGAGTAAAGCATTATTCAGTTTCTATGTGTATATGGCATTTGTGTTGTTTTTGTTGCTGTTGAAAATGACCCTTAATCTGTAGTGATCGGACAGGAGGCATGGCATCAATTCAATCTTCTCATATCTGTTGAGGTCTGTTTTGTGACAAATTATATGGTCAATTTTGGAGAAGGTTCCATGAGGTGCTGAGAAGAAAGTATATTCTTTTGATTTAGGATGAAATGTTCTATAGATATTTGTTAAATCCATTTGGTCCATAACTTCTTTAGTTTCACTGTTTCTTTGTTTCATTTGTATTTTTAATATGTCCATTAGTGAGTGTGGGGTGTTGAAGTCCCTCAAAATTATTGTGTGAAGTATAGTGTGTGCTTTGAACTTTAGCTGGCCCATCAGCGGAAGGATGCCCATGTTTTTAACATTAATGAGGGATTTTAGGAAACACGTGATTTGCTTTGCAGCTTCATACAATTCCCTTCCACCAGATGATAAGTATGAAACAACCTCAGGAGAAAACCAGGAAACAGATGACAAAGACTGTGGAACACTATTGTTAGTCAGCACGTCTTCCTCAGTGCCAAGGTGGGGGAAAAACAATTGTATTAGCAGAGGTTCTCTAAGTCAACATATCTCAGAGAGAGAGTGAATTTTTCTGTGTATGAAGAAAGATGATTTATTATAATGTCGTACAGACAGTTGTCTTCTTCCCCAAATAATGACTGTTTGCCAAGGGAAACATCAAAATCAAGGAATTATCTTGTGGTGAAAGAGAGCTGCAATTTCCCTGAGCCCAGCATGAAGCCAGAAAACAAAACTCTTGTTTCCTAAAGTCACTCTTTAAAGTTAGTAACCTGGGCACCCTTCTCCTTGTGGGTCAGATTGATTCCTCCACTGCACCTGAGGAATGAGCTATGCAAGCTTTTCACCTTGATTACAGGAAGAGGAAGGCAAGTGCTGTGGGGAAAGCTCAGGCAAGGTCTGAATTTAGGTACTGGTAAGTGCAGGGTCATTGCTCACCAGAAGAGCAGGTATCTGAATAGACTAAGCTGGAATTGTGAGTTCTCCCCTAGGTCTGGGTGGTGTGAGAGTCCTCTTTCAAGCCAGGGACAAATGCTAAGGGAGTACAAATCACTACTAAGATCTGAAAAAAAGTTTGGCCTTTGACTAGAAGCACACTTTTTATTTTGAGGTGTGGTAAGGCTTACTGGCCAATCCAGGCCTCTAGGCAGACCTGCCATTCAAAGCAAGAGGTGGGATCTTCCACATACCTTTCTGCACGTTCCCTTTGGCTGTGCAGGCCAGAATAGTTCACTGTATCCTGCTCTGAGCTCTGCTGTTCTGTGCTGTGCTGTGCTGTGCTGTGCTGTGAGGGGACCTCAGCGAAGCTCTGAAATTGAGACATGGTAAGCACAGTATATCTGTCCACAATGGGCAGGAATATGTTGCTGAGCAGTGGGTGTTGGGGTGGAGGGTCCTATCAGGGATTTGTTGGGAAACATCAGCTACATCTGACTACATGTGAGGTTTCTAGTGGTGACCTCTGAATGAGCTCATGGCTGATTCTTCCCAAAGCATTTGTACCATTGGTTTGCTTGTAGAAATATCATGGCTGCTTTTTTTTTTTTGATTCTACAGCACATGTCCAAAATAGTTTGTATTTTACACTGTACATAGAAGAGAAAGTTATGAATCTAATAGGTCTAATTTAACATGTGACATGTTTTTTTTTTAATTTTTTTGCAGTTGTCATATTTCTTTACTTGTATAGTGTTTTGAATATTATGTGGCAAGGGCACTTTTATTGTTCCAATCTATTTGATATTTTGGATGTTTCTTGCACCTTAATAGGAATCTTTGTAGTTAGGAAATTATTCATTTAAGATTTCATTATAACTATTTTCTAGACCTTTAAGCTGATTCCTATTTCAGTCAATTGTAGTTTTTGCGTTTGATATGTTGCAGTGTTCCTGGTTATTTAGTGCCAGGAAACTTTTAGACACCAAATAGTTTTTGATCATAAGCCCATGTATTCTATTTATCTCCGTTCCTGTTCTGTGTGTGAACCTTCCCTCTGTAGTTGTCCATGTGCAGGCAATTTCAATGGCCTGCTGTCAGGGACTTATCACCTGCTTAAATCATTACCTGCCTCCATCAACTGCTGCTGTTGTCAGGTGTGCTTTATATACATGGAGCACTAGCTTCAGTTGCTCTCTATTTGTTCCCTATTTCTGTTCTCTACACATGCCCCCTCTATAGTCTTTCTCTACTCTCATCCCACTCTCTCTTCTCCCTATATGTTTTCCAGTCTGCAGGTTTTCTTGTGTACCCCTATCCCTTCCCCACATTCTGTCCTTTCCAAAAAAAAAAAAAAACCTCTTCTGTATCATGACTTTTGCATGTTTTACTTTTTTAGGATATCTTGGATTTCTTGGTGACATTTTCCCTGGATTATCTTTATTATATACTTATGCTGATGTCTACACATCTGGGTTTGTGGTGATAGTTGGTCTAGATACTGGTCTCTGAGTTTGTCTTCTTTGGGTGGTAATATTATTCTTGAATTATTGTTTGCTTTCTGTATTTTCAGACAATATTGCCTGAGTGTTGCCCATTTTACTGACCTGTTTGGTGGGTATGTTCAAGAGGGAGTGCTTGCTAATGTTGGAAGCTGGAAGAGGTGGCAGGCAGGAAGATATGATCTTAACAATCCACCAGGAGACATAGTCAGGAGAGAGGTTAGGCTGTCAATGTTTTTTATTCAGTGTTCAGAACAGCTGTGCCCATTGCATGTGGGATACCAATAGTGTGATAAATTTTATGGAAAGCCTACTTTGTCTTTTGGCACGCATGGCATGTGGTTGAAAAGTGAGTGTACATTCCTGTCTACTGGAAAAGGAAGGGGTATTCTGTACTATTGTATTTTGTGTGCTAAGTGCAAGTTGAACCAGCACCACTCACTGAAAAGGATATATATATATATATATATATATATATATATATATATATATGTGTGTGTGTGTGTGTGTGTGTGTGTGTGTGTGTGTGTTTCACTGGATGGTTTTGATTCCTTTGTCAAAGGTCAAGTGACCATAGATGGGTGGGATCATTTCTGGTTCTTCTATTCAATTCCATTGATATACCTGCCTGTTACCAATACCATGAAGTTTTTATCAATATTGCTCTATAGTACAGCTTGTGGTCAGTGAGTGACACTGATTCCAACAGAAGTCCTTTTCTTCTTGAGAATGGTTGTAGATATCCTGGGTTTTTTTTTGTTATTCCAGATGAATTTGAGAATTGCTCTTTCTAACCCTATGAAGAATTGAGTTGGGATTTTGATGGGGATTACATTGAATCTGTAGTTTGCGTTTGCTAAGATGGCCATTTTAAAATATTGTACCTGCCAATCCATGAGCATGGGAGATCTTTCTGTCTTCTGAGGTCTTTTTTGATATATTTCTTCAGAGACTTTAAATTCGTTTCAAAAAGATCTTTCATTTGTTTGATGAGAGTCATACCAAATTACTTAAGGTTGTTTGTGACTATTTTGAAGGTGTCATTTCCATAATTTCTTTCACATCCTATTTATCCTTTGAGTACAGGAAGGCTACTGATTTGTTTGTGTAAATTTTATATCCACTTTGCTGAAGTTGTTTATCAGCTGTAGGATTTCTCTGGTGGAGTTTTTTGGGTCGCTTAAGTATACTATCATATCATCTGTGAATAGTGAAATTTTGACTTCTTCCTTTTCAATTTGTATCCCTTTGACCTCCCTTTCTTGTCTAGTTGCTCTAGCTAGAACTTCAAGTACCAAATTGAATTGACAGGTAGAGAGATGGCAACCCTGTCTAGTCCCTGGTTTTAGTGGGATTGCTTCAAGATTCTCTACTTTTAGTTTGATGATGCCTAATGGATTACTGTATATCGCTTTTACTATGTTTATCTATGGGCCTTGAATTCCTATTCTTTCCAAGACTTTTAGCATGAAAGGAAGAAGTATTTTGTCAAATACTTTTTCTGCATCTAATGAAATGATATGTGGGTTTTTTTTTAGTTTAATTATGTAGTGGATTACATTGATGGATTTCAGTATATTGAACCATCCCTGCATCCATAGCATGAAGCAAACTTGCTTGTGTTGAACGATCATTTTGAAAATGTTCTTGGATTCAGGTGGGAAGAATTTTTTAAGATTTTTTTGCATTGGTAGTCAGAAGCGAAATTGATCTAAAGTTCTCTTACTTCGTTTGATCTTTGAATGGTTTTGTTATAACCATAACTGTGGATTCATAGAATTAGTTGGGTAGTGTTCCATCTGTTTGTATTTTCTGGAATAATATGAAAAGTATTGGTGGTAGTTCTTCTTTGAAGGTTTGATAGAATTCTGCACTAAAAACCAATTAGTCCTGTTCTTTCTTTTCCTTTCCTTTTTTTTTTTTTTTTGATTGGGAGAATTTCTATGACTGCTTCTATTACTTTAGGGGTTGTGGGATTTTTAAATGGTCTCTTTGATTCCGATTTATCTTTGATATTTTGTATCTGTCTAGAATATTGTCCATTTCATCTTGATATCCCTGATGTATTGAGTATAGGCGTTTGAAGTACGTTCTAATGATTTTTTTTAATTTCTTCAATTTCTTTTGTTATATCTCCTGTTTCTTTTCTATTTTTCTTAATTTGCATACCATCTCTGTTCCTTTTGATTAGTCTCGTTAAGGGTTTATCTATGTTGTTGATTTTATAAAGAAAAGCTTCAGGGTTTTTTGTTTGTTTTTGTTTTTGTTTTGTTTTGTTTTTTGTTTTCTCTTTTTGCTTATATGTTTTTGATTCTTTATATAGTTCTTAGTTTCTATGTAGTTGATTGCAAACCTGAGTTTGGTGACTTCCTGCCTTCTACTCTTCTTGGGTGTATTAGTTTCTCTCTGTTCTAGAGCATACAGGTGTGCTATTAGGCTGCTAGTGTATACTTTCCCCTGTTTCTTTTTCAAGGCACTCAGAGCCATGTGTTTGCCTTAGGCACTGCTTTCATTGTGTCCTCATAAGTTTGGGTATGTTGTGCCTTTATTTTCTTAAATTCTAAAATGTCATTAATTTTCTTCCTTATTTCTTTCTTGACCATGGTATCATTGAGTAGAGCACTGTTCAGCTTCCATGTGAGTGTCGGTTTTTGGTTGGTTTTGTTGCTATTGCAGATAAGCCTTAATCTGCAGTGATCTGATCAGAGGCATTAGATTATTTCAGTCTTCTCAAATCTGTTGAGGTGTGTTTTCTGACCATTTATATGGTCAGTTTTGGAGAAGGTAGCATGAGGTACTGAGACAAAGGTAGGTACTTTTGATTTAGTATGAAATGTTCTGTAGATATCTGTTAAATCCATTTTCCCCAAAACTTCTGTAAGTTTCACTGTGCCTCTGTTTAATTTGCGTTTCCCTGATCAGTTCATTGTGGAGAGTGAGGTGTTGAAGTCACCAACAATTACTGCATGAGGTGCTTTGAGCTTTAGTAAAGTTTCTTTCATGAAAGTGTGTTCCCATTCATTTGGAGAATAGATGTCCATAATTGAGAGTTCTTCTTGGTAGCCCCAGATACATAAAATAGAAAATTCACTCCCATATCAGAATATCAACAGAATGCAGCCAAAACGTAGACACACAGCAATCCAGTATAGCTTCCTATCTCTCTCCAAGAGCTTGAGTTCACTTTCTCTTACTCTAGCTTATTGACACACAGCTTCTAATTGTAGATCTGGGGAATCTAATGCTCTCTTTTTATATCCTTAGACACGGTTCACATACTTAATGCTTCATGTATACTCAAAATTTAAAAGAAATTAGGAAATTTAAAAGATTTAATGATACATGGCATTAATTCCAGCACTGGGGGAGAGGCAGGTGGATGGATATCTGAGTTTGTGGGCAGACTGTACTAAGATCTTTCCAGGAGGCTATACACAGAAACATTGTCTTGAAAAAAAACGTAAAAAGTTATCATGGTATGACCATACTATTGATGTAGCAACTTGGGTGTCAGAAGGATTGGGCAGCACAGCTGGAGATCTAATGTTCATTGTATTAAAGTTGTGAAGATGATTCTTAAGTTGCATTTTGGGAACAAAAGTATTGAGATACATAAGAAATTGATAAATCTGCTAGGATGGGATGCATACAGGAAGAGGGAATACCCAAACTGGGAGATGTATGAGAAGCTACCGGAAGTGGGCCACCTAAGCCTATAGAGACTGACGTCCAATGTGTCTAAGACAAAGCTACAGGATTTGGAGTTTGACCTGCTGTGTTTCTTGCCTTGGTCCAATCTCCTTTCCATATGTGCACATTCCTATTTATTGGAATGTGAAGGAGTATTTTGTGCCATTGCATGTTGGAAAGTTACAAAATGCTTTCTGATTTTACAATATGTGGATTTCAATATATCACCTTGAATGTCAGAGGAGACATAGAATTTTGAACAGTTTGGGAGCTCTTAAAGATTATTAGGATCACAGGAGACTGAATGCATTTTCACCACAGATGAGTGTGAACCTATCGTGACCAGGGCTACAATGCAGTTGACTGAAACAAACAGCTTCTAGATAGGATGATGTGTTTGAATACTTGTCTGTCCTGTCTGGCTTTCTTTGTAGAGTTTTTGGAAATTCTTATATGGGGAGCCTTTTGAGATACCTATTGGGGGAGATGACAGAGTATATAGACTCCAAATATTAATTTTTCCTTATAGATTTTGTAAGTCTAATAGTTTATACATTTCCTATTTCCCTGATCACTATCCCCACTCTAGGTCCCTTGCTCTCACAAACTCCTTCCCCTCAATCACCTCTGTTTTTCCCTTAAGAGTGTGTGGACCACATGGATATCCCCACACCATTCAATTTCCTTAAAAAATGACATGGTGATTAGATTATAACTTCTGTATCAGGAAACAAGTGGAGGATACACCAGAATTAAATGGATATATTGTCAATAAATCATACATTTACTTTACAGTGTTATCAGTATCTTGTTCTGAGTTGTACACTTGTTTGTGCCATTTTAGGATGCAGTGACTTATGATGATGTGCACGTGAACTTCACTTCGGAAGAGTGGAATTTACTTGATTCTTCCCAGAAGAATCTTTACAAAGATGTGATGCTGGAGATCTACTGGAACCTCACTGTTATAGGTAAGACTGAGAACATTTCTTTTCATTTTCAAAATAAGGGACAGATATTTTTGGTAATTGATGATCTCCTTTATGTTAGTTGAGAACCAGGAAGGTGGAGCTGAATAAATCAGATTCAATGCTTTGAAAATTCACAGTACCTTGAATTTTACCCAATTTCCAATACTATATCATTCCTTTTCTGGTACTGTGTTTTAGATTCTTACTGGAAAGACCATTGTATTGAAGAACAATATCAATGTTCTAGAAGCCATGAAAGGTAATTTTCATTTGCAAACTGATACAAATATGTGTCTATCATAATTTTAATATGTCCTGGAAGCTCTAAAGAAAATCAAGAGTGTTACATTTCATTCCTTTAAGTTTAGCTATGATTATAATATTCTCTCAAAACCATGCACCTCATTGTTGGCTATCTGATTCATGTATGCATGGCATTCACTTAAGAAAGAAGACAGGGAAACAATGCCTTTAGAGATAACTTTATTTGATTTATAGATCCACTAGAGCTATGCTGTGGACCTGACAATCTGTATAGTCTCATAGTACTTAGATATTGCACATTGAGTAGTGATAAATTAATATTCAAAACATTATAATAAGCAGATACTCGTAGGAAAATTGGTGGTACTCATATTCTTTAAGTAATATTGTTAAGTTTGTTAAGAGGGCGTTTTATGAAAATCAATAATGTTGTTTTAGAGAAACCATCTTTATTCCACATATTATGAGAATCAAAAATTAAAATAGTGTGAATGCAAAGTATAAATCTTTCATTTGTCATTCTTTTTTATTAGGCATATAATATGTCACAATGGATAAAAACCATGTGAGAATAGGGATATTGAAAGAAGCAACATAACATTTTTGTTCTAAAACAATGAGAAGATATGAAATATTCTGTCCTTGATAGATATTATTAACATTTTCAATTAATTACTTTTCTAGTTTTATGCCAAACTACCACAAATACATAGTATAGAAAGTCTTTATGGGTACTATGAATTAGGAATTTCTTCTGTGTTTTTTTGGTTCACAGTCTAATTTGTTGTAATTCACACTACAGGAAAAAATATGAAACCAATCATTATTATACAGATCAGCGTTGTAAAACTTTCCTCAGATAGCAGAAATACATCATATAAATATCCCATATATGAAGATGTTATAAATATGAGCCATGTAATAAACATCATAGGTATCTTGAACAATTCATAATGAGGGAGAAAACCATAAACATACCAAGTGCTAAAACCTAAAGATCTGATGCTTCTTTGCCATTAGACCAAAATGTAAACTTAATTCATATTGATTACATGATTGTTCAGAGTAATGAATGTTATAAATATTTCTCATGTGCTAATTATCATTGCAGGCATGTAAGAAGTCATAGTGGAGAGAAAACTTATGAGTGTAATCAATGTGGAAAAGCCTTTGCAAATCCTAGTCTTCTCCAATATCATAAAACAACACATAATGGAGAGAAACCTTATAAATGTAATCAATGTGGTAAAGCCTTTGCAAGACCAACTAATCTCCAGTGTCATAAAAGAACACATATTGGAGAGAAACCTTATAAATGTAGTCAATGTGGTAAAGCCTTTGCACATTACAGTTCTTTGCAATATCATAAAAGAACACATACTGGAGAGAAACCTTATGAATGTAATCAATGTGGTAAAGCATTTGCAAGACCCAGTCATCTCCATTGTCATAAAAGAACACATACTGGAGAGAAACCTTATGAATGTAATCTATGTGGTAATGCCTTTTTATTTCAGAGTCATCTCCAAAGACATAAAAGAACACATACTGGAGAGAAACCTTATGAATGTCACCAATGTGGTAAAGCCTTTGCAGGTCACAGTGATCTCCAAAGACATAAAATGACACATACTGGAGAGAAACCTTATGAATGCAATCAATGTGGTAAGGCCTTTGCAAGAGCAACTAATCTCCAATGTCATAAAAGAACACATACTGGAGAGAAACCTTATAAATGCAGTCAATGTGGTAAAGCCTTTGCACACTACAGTACATTGCAATATCATAAAAGAACACATACTGGAGAGAAACCTTATGAATGTAACCAATGTGGTAAAGCCTTTACAAGACCCTGTAATCTCCAAAGACATAAAATGACACATACTGGAGAGAAACCTTATGAATATAATCAGTGTGGTAAAACCATTGCAAATCCCATTCATCACCAATATCATATAAGAACACATACCAGACAGAAACCTTATTAATGTAATAAATGTGGTAATGTATATTCACAAGGGAGAAGTCTCCAAATTCTCTGTGCTAGAGAAAAACCTAATAAATGTAATCATGTATTAAGTGGGAGGTTCAAAATGCAAGGCATCATCAGGAAGTTGAATGAAGTTAAATCCTGTGATCAAGCATATTCATTGGTGTTAAAGGAATGGTTACATTATGGCAAGATTCCTTCCAGATAAACATATGGATTTGCAGTTGTATGAACGTGAAATTTATCATGTTAGGAATTATTATTACCTGGTTATTGTTTTCATGTGGACATATGAAGATACATGTATTTGTCAATCTGACAGGGGATGGATCTTGATTACTATTGTAGGTTTTCAATCTAAGATCTAGAAGGAAAATCTTAGGTCTAGGTATGGAATTGCTTGCTTTTTATCCCAACATTTGTGAGACTGAGCCATACAGATCTCTGGGATCAAGGTAGATCTCTTAGCATTTTCCAGAACAGCCAAGCTTATGGCTATGGATCAAGCCTAGTTGCAGCAAAAGAACCCAGCACACTGAAGATGCAAGTACCATGGAATGATCAGCAAGAACAGAAGGAACAGAATAGTGTAGTCAATCAGAACATAGAGTTATACAGAGGACAGGACTGGAGAAGAGACCCAATCGCTTTGGAGGAGCAGAGGTGATCATGTGCAAATTCTGGACGTTGAAAGAAGAAGCTGTGATATTGAAGTTATCTTTGGGACCTCAGGTTTTTGAGATTTAGAACTGTGTGATACCTGCCCAGGAATGGAATAAAACCTGTCTAACAGAAAGAATTGGGCTTCAGTGAACAAAGTGGAAAGGAGTTATAGATCTGAAGAACACTTTGACGTCAGACATGGAGATGCAGAATTTGGATATTGCTCTGCTGGCTTGGTTGTGTTTGGGTCCAGTATTTCCTCATGATTATATTTAGGAATGATGAAGTACATCCTGTGAATTTTAAGGAATATAATGTTCTTTTTGTTTTTGAATGTATAGGGGATTACTCTTGCATGATAGGATTTGTCACAGAAGAGTCTTTGACTATTGGACTTTTACACTTTTTGAGACTTCTATAGATGATGGTGCCTTTTGACTTTGGCACTCATGTATTTTGCATAATGCTTTGTTTAAGTATGGTCCTGATACACTCTTTTGTTTGAGAAATCATATGGGGTCAGGCAGTGGATATTTTTTTTTGTATTTAAATCAAATATATTTATTTTTTAATCTTCTATATTCTTTTTTTACATCCCAAAGGCTTTCCCCTTTCCCAGTTCCCCCTCACCATATGTCCCATAAGTCCTCTTCACTCCGCCCATTCCCCAATCACCCCACCACCACCATTTCTTTGTTCTGATACTCTCCTACAAAACTGGATCCAATCTTGATAGTTAGGATTTATTTGGGGGAAGGAAGTGGCACTATTAGGAGTTGTGGCTTTTTGCAGAAAGTTTATCACTGCAGGGGTGGGGTTTGGGGTTCCTCCAAGTGCTGAAGGCAACCTCCAATTAGTTTTCTGGAAATTGTCTCTTCAAAGCTTTCTTTGGATGAAGAAACAGAATTCTCATATCCCTCTCCAGCACTGTTTGCCTGCATGCATGCCATGTTTCCTAGTATGAGGAAAATGTACTAAACTTCTGAAACTGTAAGGCAGCCTCAATTAAAGTTTTGTTTTTATAAAGTTGCATGGATCATTTCATCTATTCTTAGTAATGGAAATCTAAATTAGAATTACAGTGAGTAAATTTCAAGTGGTGAAGCTTTTGCACAATTCTTCCATCTTCTTCATGTAAGGATTAGTACTGTGGATAATCCTTGTGAATATATTTAGTATGGTAAAGGCTTTGCACAACTCTCTAGTCTATTATTATGAAATTATGCATGCTGAAGAGATTTTTTTATGAATTACAGCAATGTGACAAAACCTTTATGTTGTGGGGTCCACTGAAGTCTAACACAACTCAAACTTCAGGAGAATACGCATGACAAGAAATTATTGCAACCAAGTCAGTACTGATAAATCAGGGACAGAGAAGTATACTTCAAAGCTTATCTGAAATATTCCTCCCCTACCTACACTGAGACAGATTTTTGTATTTTTCAAATCTTTAAAACCACAAATCAGTTGGTGGTGGCACATGCTTTTTATCCCAGCACTTGGGAGCCAGGGGCACACAGATTTCTGAGTTTGAGGCTGGTCTGGTCAACAGAGTGAATTCCAGAACTGCCAGGGCTACACAGTGAAACCCTGGCTCAAAAAACGAAAACAAAAACAAAAACAAAACAAAACAAAACAAAAAGCACAACACAACAACAGAAAAAACGCAAGCACCAGTGCCAAGTTACATCCACATTTTCCCCTCTATCACTACTTTTTTCTATTCTTAATATATGTCAACTGATACAGAATATAGTTTTTTGTTCTCGCCTATCATTGCCATGTGTTCTTTTATGGTTAGGAACAGACATAAAATTTGAGGACTAAAATAGGAGTAACAGAAATTATGGTTATAAACAGTTGTCATGTTTTGGGGAACAAATCATGAATGATGAAAGCTGACTAGATATTGTCAAGTATTCAGGTCAACTATCACCTGACTTAAATATAGTTTGAACTTATGATTAAATGGAGGTTGGTAACAAAAAGGCAGTCCTTAGGACACATTTCTTTTGCTTGTTCCCAACATTTATATATCATAGTCATGTTGAAATATATAACAGAACACATATTGATGAGAAGTATTACAAGTGTAATAAATGTGATAAAACATTTTCACAACACATTTATCTATGAATATATAAAAGAAAACATCCCGGAGAGAAACTCTGTACATAAGCAATGTGATAAACCTTTGCATATAACAGTAGACATAGAAAAAGACTTTGGAACAAGTCATAAGGAAGCACTCATAACTCAGATAAACCCCATAAACATTGACAATGTGTTAATGTTTTGCACTTTCTGGTATCTTTATACAAGAGTAAACTCCTAATTATGCAATTATTCTACTAAAGCCTATACATACCTCAATAGTCTTTGCAGACATTCAAGAATACCAATAGTAAACTGTGACTACAACTAATATGGAAAGATGTGAACCAACACACTTACATTGTTTTACTGGAGATTATTTATTTTTGTAAAAAAATACTGTGACAAGTGACAACGTACAATTAAAATGTCATGATGTCCCTCGATTTTCTTTGTACATGTAAAAATGTATCAATACAAAACACATGAATGTAACAGTAAGGAAACCTTTCTAGATTTCACAATTTTCTTATGTTACATGAAAGAACTTTTGCAGGTGTAAGAATTTCTGGCTGTGTTCTAGTGCAATTTACGTTGTAATGATCAAATATAATGTCTAAGGCATAAATTCCTGAAAGAATTTAATTTGGTTTGCAATTCCAGAGGGATATGTGTTGACCATAATAGTAGAAACACAGCAAATGTCTTGCAAGTGGGAGAATTAGCCTGAGGCAGGGAGAGCTTTCAAACTGCATATCTGATGCAAGTGTTCTTCTAAGTGTTCTTTCCGTAGAAAGAACAGAACAGAAATGCACTCAGCATATTTTATTCTTATATTTGTACATACTTTCTAAAACATACTGAAACTGAATGACTTGGAAGGGAAGAAGTAGGGAAGGTATTGAAAGAGGACAAGAAATCACAAAATATACTTTAATTTAAAGGTCAAACTTTTTTTTTCAATTAAAGCACAGGTAGACAGGCATCGTGCTAGTGAAGAACACTGTGAACTGAAAGAGAGAAGAAGAGTTTCATTCCCAGAAAGTACTTGTTAGGTAACCAAATCCTGTAAATACAGTCCCAAGGGATCTGGTACTCCACTGGCCTTGCAAGTACTACATACACACTGATATACATAGGCAATACATCCATGGACATAAAATAAAAATGACACTAAAAAAGTAATTTTCTATAGTGCTGATTTAGCCCTGAGTTGGACCACATTCAGGACTAGTTAAAATAGATTTCTTCTGGTCTGCATTTAGGCACATCTGTTTACATCCATAAATCCAGCCTCCTTAGAGGCAAAATAAGCAATATCCTAAGGATAGAATAGCACAGCATAGCTGTTCATCTGAGATTTGCAAGCGCAGCGCTGCTACAATACTTTTCCTTGTTGTTATCTTTATTTGTGTTCTCTGTCTTCACATGTGTAAGTACTTTGCTTTGGTACTTGTTTTCTTTCCATAATATAGGTCATACATTATGTTATAGAAGATAGATTTTGTTTGTAAATCCTTATATGCCTTTCTGGGTAGAATTGCAATCTTCTATACCTATTCAAATTGTGTCATGTGTATCATAGGGCCTGAACCTAAAACAGACTTAGTGTTGACAGCATTTGTACAAAGCAAATTCTCTTCAAGGGTGGGTATTCTTTGATTGTTAGCCAGAGTTGAATGCATGTTATCATTACAGTCATTTATTTTAATAGTTGTATAAGTGTGTGTAGTGATTTCTACTTGAGAATGGATATTATTATAGAACAACTATACCTGCAGCAGTTTAGAAAAATGAATCTGAGACAAGTTGTCCTATGTTTGGCTCGCTCAGGAGGCTTTGAATACAGAATTTTGTTCCCTAGGTCAAATGACCTTGCTGTTCTATTAAATAAACTAAATTCTTAACTCAAATGGCTGTATCAACACTCATTTATATATTGACTCATATAGAGACTCAAGTCATGGGAGAAGGACTTGCATGTGGAGCATGGTTTCTGCCTTTAGACCAGAATTAGAGGACTTGCTTATATGTGTTCCTAGAGCCCGCAGTCTTGGTGTTCTGTTCAGAAACTTGTCCCGTGTGCCAGTGAGTTGAAATGTTTTCTCTACTATTTATTCTAACACGATGGTGTTGAGGTGTTTGAACCACATAGACTTCAGATTATTTCAGTATCACACACACGCATCTGTTTGCATCCTTCTGACAGATAGACATTCAAACTGAACTGCACAATTTTTTTTTGATGATCCATTCAGGAACATAAGAAAACTTAATATAAAAGTCTTATTTTCAGGAATACATTTATTGTCGAGAAATGTTTTACTTATCCTAGAGGTTTTGATGTTGTTTTTCCCTATGTAATTGAGTAGTGTTCTTGATGTTTCTGTAAAAGAAAATGACCTGAAAAAATTTGGGGGCTTGTATTAAATCGGATGTTTGTTTTAGTTTGTTGACCTCATATTATGTTAAACCTATATATTCTTGAACATGGGAGATCTTTCAGTTTTATTTATTTATTTTGCTGTTTCTTACTTTCATTTTTTTAGTTCAGTTGTTACTTCTCTCCTGGTACACCATCCCATAATTTCCCATCCCATTCCTCTTCCCCCTGTCTCCAATAGCATGCCTCAACCCTCCAACACACTTCTCAAAGTACTAGAAAAAACCTTCTATAAAATAATTTAAAATCATTCTCCAACTTAAAAATGTGATGGCTTGAAATATACATGAAGCCTATTGATTGCCACACAATTTAGACTAAAAATAAAATTTTCTGTTCACACAATAATCACAATAATTATTTTGAGAACAGATCCTGTACCACAGTTCTCAATTCCCAAATACTGCAGTTGGAGAGAGGGTCTCCCAGGATTGCTGACAAGCCTGTGAGTACAGGTTTGTTCTACTTCTCCTCAAAGGGACCCCTATAGAGCATTCAGTTGAAAAGAACTGAGAAGCTGCCTAGGACATGATTCTTCCATTCTCAGCCTGCACCCAGAGCTGATCTTGTGCCACAGTGCAAAAATTCTGTTGATAGAGAGTTGATCTCATTGGAGTTCCATCACACCTGTAAGCACAGGTAAGAACTCTACCTCTGCTCAAATTTCAGGCCCATGAGGAACCCACCTAGTGCCAACAGGACTCAGGAATCAAGGAACAGCTGAGGACATGATCCTTCTAGATTTTGTCTGTACCTTGGAACTAGGTATGTGCCAATGATCTCCACACCAAAATTCCTCGTCAATAGAATGGTCTCTCAGGAGTACTGATACACAGGCTTGCATGAGAGACAATCCCCAGTCAGAGACAGACAGATCTGCTAACACCAGAGATAACAAGACACACGAGCAATTACAAAAGCAATAGAACCCAAGGCAAATTGGCATAATCAAAATCTAGTTCTGGGTCCCTAGTTCAGGGACCAACAGTGTAGTACTTGAATATGCCAACAAACCAGAAAAGTAAGATTCTGATTTAAAATCATATCTCATTATGATGGTAGAGGACTTTAAGAAAGGCATAAATAACTCCCTTAAAGAAATACAGAACACAGGAAAACAGCCCATATCCCTTAACGAGTGCACGCAAAAATACATTAATGATTTTCAAAAAAAAAAAAGACAAGCAAATAGGGGAAGGAATTGAATAAAACCAATCACGATCTAAAACTGGACATAGATATAATAAGAAAGAAGTCATAAAGGGAGAAAATCCTGGAGATAGAAAACCTTACAAAGAGATCAAGAGTCATAGATGCAAACATCACAAACAGAATGCAGGAAACAAAAAAAAGAATCTCAGGTTTAGAAGATGCCATGCAAATCATTAACCCAAAAGTCAAAATAATGTGAAAACTTTTCAACCAAAACCATCCAGGAAATACAGGACACAATGAGAAACCCAAATCTAAGGTAATAGGTGTACATATATTTAATATATACCACAAACATTTCCAACCTAAAGGGCCAGTAAATTACAAAATTACAGGAGGAAAACTTCCCTAACCTAAGAAAGAGAGGCTCATTAACATACAAGAAACCTAGAGAATTCCAAGTAGACTGGACTGGAAAAGACATTCCTCTTGCCATCTTGCCATATAATATTCAAAACACCAAATGCACAATTCAAAGATATAATATTTAAAACTTTAAGGGAATATTGTCAAGAAACATATAATGGCAGGCCTAATGGAAGTACACCAGACTTCAGAATCTATGAAAGCCACATTATCCTGGGCAGAAATCATACACACACTAAGAGACACAAATGCCTACACAGTCTACCATACCTAGCAAAACTCTAAGTTACCATAAATGGAGAAAGCAAGATATTCCATGACAAAATCAAACTTACACAATATCTTTGTAATAATCCATGTTTTAAAAAGACACATAGGTATACTTAAAAAGACACATAGGTGTAATAACTTTGAAAAAGAGCAGATATTTGTTGGTAGAGGGAATGACAGTAAAAAGATAGTTTTTGTCTTTGTCCCTATGGGAAATGTTACTGTAGACAAACTCAGCACAGCCAATGTTTTGTGTCACAAATTTCTGTGCTGACTTAACTATATCAGTGAGAATTCCACATATCTCTACAGGAGAATTCCCTAATTGGTAATTCAACATTCATTTGCTCAAGCTAACCTACCAATATTGTATACCCACCACAATCTGTTTTCCGTCACATTCATGAATTAATACGATCTGAGAAATTAAAAAACACACAGTCTCTTTGTATCAGGGCTTTCTTCATGATTGTGTCCCCTGAAAGTGACTCCGTTAAACGTTGATCTGTGATGTAGCTATTGTCTATCATATTTCACTGTGTTTTGTACACAATAACCTGTTCCTAGTGTTCTAGACTGAAGGCAGAAGTTTTGCTTCACATGCAAATCCATTCTATCTTGCTTCAATGGACAGTTTACTACTTGATTCCAATGGTTAATTTTAAAACTCTGCTGTGGTAGAGCCTTTTAACTAAAGGAGTTCAGAATTTTAATGAAGAGGAAAGCAAGGTCATTTCCCTGGGGAAAACAAACTGGCCCTATGGTAGGCTATTTTCTGCTTGTTTAGCAGAAATATCATAGCAAATTGACCTGAGTCAAAACAGATTTTCTTGGAAACATTTTTCGAAAAGACTGAACAAACAGCTGCCTTAGAATTAATATGCCTTCCCAGGGAGAAATCACTCTAAACACAATTAAAGATTACTTAAAAATCTCTTTAATGACAGCCTGAATTTGGTTCTGGCTAATGCTCTAATAGTTTCAGGCCCAATGTTATATTTTGGACAATTAGGAAGATAGGAGTTTTACACAGCAAAGATATTCCTAAAATTATTTCCTACGTACAATATTCAGTGGCAGGGTTGAAGGTCACAGAGAATGGAAAAGAAAAACGAAGGCAAACAGTATAAAATTTGTTGTGGGGAGATCTTGCAGAAGCCATGTATTGTACTAAGTAAAGATCTTAAGACTAGCATCTTGTATACTACTGACAGAGGAAAAATGGAAAGAAATTGGACACTTCTAAGAAGTCAGCAGAAACTATCCTACCATAGTACAAACTTGGGAGGAGTCTCACGGAGTCTCACAAACAATCCTAGGACAAGGAGAAAACACTTTACCTCAAGAACATTACTGATCAAGCCGACAGTGGCCTTAAGACCAATAACCAAATTGCCATATTGTTGACAGAGTTGGGTTCTGAGGATATAACATATCCTGAAGTTCCTGGCACCAGACCATGACCAGCTCTTTCAAGCACATTCCTGGCTTTACAAAAGGAGCTCTATTTTATTCTCAATACATTGTGGTCTCAGGAAAAGCTCCCAAGGCCTAGGCCGCAGGCTGTTATTCACTCTGCCAAGTATGTTCCTGCGGTGTCATGGAAAGATATGCTGGACAAGGCTAGCCCGCCCTACAACAGTCTCTCTCTCTCTCTCTCTCTCTCTCTCTCTCTCTCTCTCTCCCTCCCTCCCTCTTTTTCAGTCTCTTTTCCTCTCTGTCTCTCTCTGTGTCTCAGTCTCTTTAATAGTTTTATTTACTTATATTCCATATGTTGCCTCACTATCCGTTACCCCCTCCCAAGGTTCTTTACTCTATTGCCCCTCCCCTTTGCCTTTGAGAGGGTGCTTCATCGCCCCACCAACACTCCTCTCATCCAGCCATCGACTACCAGCTCACTTGCCCCATTTTCCTTCCCTGGGGCATCATGTCTATACAAGATTAGTAGCATTGTCTCCCATTTAGTACAGACAATGCAGTCCTCTGCTACATGAGCCATGGGCCAACCCATGTGTTTTGGTTGGTGGCTTTGTCTCTGTGACCCCCAGGGGGTCTGGGGTTCTTTACACTATTTGTCTTCTTAAGGGATTGGCGTACCCACCGCTCCTCCCATCCTTCCCCTAACTCTTCACAGGGATCCCTGACCTGAGTCCGATGGTTGGCTGTGAATATCTGCATCTGTCTCAGTGAGTCGCGGGTGTGGCCTCTCAGAGGACGGCCATGCTAGGCTCATGTCTACAGAACATACATGATTTCTCCATATCAAATGGCTGTCACCCAGTGTCGTCTGTCCCACGTGGCAGAACTATGCTCTCCTCAATTAGAACATGGGGGCGTCAGGCCCACCAGGCCTTAGTGTGGATTGTGACTCTGCAATGACAGTGTGAGCAGCTTGTTATGGATGCGTTTTTATTTGTTTGTTTGTTTATTTATTTATTTATTTATTTATGTATTTGATATGGATGTGTATTTTTGCTATGAGCATGTTCACATTGGCTGGTTGTGCATCACAGTTGTCATAGAAAATTATACAAAAAAAGGTAGAAAAATTAAATATTTCTAAAATTATTGAATTAGTAAAAAACATATTCTAATAGGATTGAAGTTTACATGGATGCTTTTTTGAATAAATATATACAAAAATATGTTAAAATTGGAGAATTTGTTGGAAAGTAATAATGGTAAAATAGTAAACTTAGAAAATCTCTATGGACTAACTGAAGAATCACATGGAATATATTCCTGATAGAATTATAGATTTTGATCGAAAATATTTCCAATAAAATTGCAATGAGCATTTTCACATTGGCTGGTTGTACATCACAGTAGTTATAGAAAATTATATAAAAAAACGGTAGAAAATTAAATATTTATAATATTATTAAATTGGTGAAAGAAACATTTTCTGATAAAATTGAAATTTACATGGATACTATTTTTGAAAAAAACTGAATAAATATATACATAAAATGTGTTAAAATTGAAGAATTTGTTCGAAAATAATAATAAAAATATTTTTTGATAAAATTGAAATTTACATGGATATTATTTTTTGATAAAAATTGAATAAATATGTACACAAAAATGTGTTAAAATTGAAGAATTTGTTGGAAAGTAAAAATGGTAAAATAGTAAACTTAGAAAATCTCTCTGTACTAACTGAACAAGCTCGTGGAATATTTTCCTGATAGAATTATACATTTTGATGGAAAATATTTCCAATAAAATTGCCATGAGCGTGTTCACATTGGCTGGTTGTGTGTCACAGTTGTCCCCATGATGGTGTGGACACAGATTTCTAAACAAACCTGGTGGACACACACGTGACCCCCGGCATCCTGGTCTCTAACCGGCCTGCTGAGCACACTATCCTGTGGTGTTTATAACACAGTCCTCCATCAGCTAAACACTACTCACTGTCACCATTTCCTAAGCTTGGTGAATCCTTTCCATCTTCAGTTCTTCTCTTCTGTAAGTCAGTTTAATATTGGAGTTCCACCCACGACCTGAGATGCTTCTTAGAAGATCCAAAAATAAACTAAAAATGAATCTAATACATAAGTGTAACCAAAGACGCCCAGTCCCGCTGAGCCCCGCCCACCTCCCCTGTCAGTGACGCCCACAATGATGCACAAGTACACTGAGCCACGCCCACCTCCCCTGTCAGTGATGCCCACAATGCTGCCCAGTCACGCTGAGCCCCACCCACCTCCCCTGTCAGTGATGCACAGAATGACGCCCTGGCACAGTAACCACGCCCACCTCCCATCAGTGAGGCCCACAATAATGCCCAGTTGCACTAAGCCCTGCCCACCTCCCCTGTCAGTGACGCCCATAATGATGCCCAGTCCCACTGAGTCCCGCCCACCTCCCCTGTCAGTGATGCCCACAATGATGCCCAGTCGCGCTGAGCCTCGCCCACCTCCCCTGTCACTGATGCCTACAATGACGACCAGTCCTGCTGAGCCCTGCCCACTTCCCCTGTCATTGACTCCCACAATGACACACAGTCGCACTGATCCCCACCCACCTCTTTCAGTGACGCCCACAATGACACCCAGTTGTGCTGAGCCCCGCCCACCTCCCCTGTCAGTGCTGCTAAGAGCAGAAGTTGTAGATTTAGGAGGAAATGGCGCTCTCCCAGTTCAGCGTCCGACCTGTATTATTACTATAAGTGAGTCCCTGGGTAAAATGTTTTGAGCAGATTCAGCCTTGATGGTGACGTTGTTCAGAGGTCACAGCCTGGTGTGGGGTGTGAGGAGCACCACAAGGGACCCCACAGGAGGCCACATCTGGCCACATCTGACTGAGGCTTCCCATCCAGCACCAGAGAGGACCCACCACCCCAGCTCCACTGCTCATCCACATTCTCCTCATGATGGGCAGAGACCCTGTGCTCAACATGTCTCAGAAACAGAACTGACTTGAGTTCACCACACAGCACCCAAGAGCAGCACTCAAAGCAGGACACAGAGCACCATTCAAGCCTGCACAGCCAACACACACTTCAACAAGACTCCAGGAAGAACCCACCTCTCAGTCTGACTGGCAGGTCTGCCTGGGGTCCTTGATTGGCCAGTGAGTCTTATCCCTCCTCAAGGTTAGAGTGTGCTTCCAGTCCTGGGCCAGACCTTTCATATATCTCAGATCAGGCTGGCACTCCCATAGCATTTCTGCCTGTCCTCCAAGAGCCTCATCCATCTGTACTCCCACCCAGCACTGGAGGAGGACACACCATTGCAACTGAGGCTGTTCAGCTGCTTGCTCCTCCCCTTTGTGGGCAGTGATCCTGCACTCATCATGACCTGACTTCATAGCATGCTATGAATTACTCACAGCACTTCCCCTTCTTCCTGAAATCAAGGAGGATAACCTGTTACTTGACTTGCAGTGGAGGTATAAAGCTGATCCATCAGTGGAAGGATGACCAGGATTTTAACATTCAAGAGGGATTTTAGGAAGCACATGTTTTGCTTTGTAGCTTCATACAATTCCCTTTCAACAGATGATAGGAATGAAACAACTCTGGGGAAAAATCAGGAAATAGGTGACAAACACTGTGGAGCACAATGGTTAGTCAGCACATCATTCTTATTGGCAATGTGGGGAAAACCCACAGTTGTGTTAGCACAGGTTGTCTAGATCAACATATCTCATAGAGAGAATGATTTTTTCTGTGTATGTAGAAAGATTTATTATCATGTGTCAGAAACAGTTATCCTCTTCTTCCAATAATGGCTGCTTGAGAAAGGGAAACTTCAAAATCAAGGATTTATTTTCTTCTCAAAGGGAGCTGCAATTTCCCTGAGCTCATCATGAAGCCACAAAACAAAACTCTTGCTTTCTAAAGTCACTCTTTAAAGTTAATACCCTGGGCACCCTTCCCCTTGTGGGTCAGACTGATTCCTCCACTGCACCTGAGAAATGGGCTATGCAAGCTATTAACTATGATTAAAGGAAGAAGTAGGCAAGTGCTGTGAGGAAATCTCAGGCAAGGTCTCAATTTAGGTCGTGGTAAGTGCAGGCTCATTCATCACAAGGGGAAGAGCAGGCAGCTGAATAGCCTGAGCTGGAATAGTGGGCTCTCCCTTAGGGCCGGGTGGTGTAAAATTCCTCTTGCAAAGCAGGCAGAAGTGTTAAGGGAGTGAAAACCACTCCTAAGATATGGAAAAAAGATTGGCCCTGGAGTAGAAGCACACTTCAACCTTGAAGAGTGGTAAGGCTTACTGGCCAATCCAGACCTCCAAGCAGATGTGCCATTCAAAGAAAGGGATGGGGTCTTCCGGGTACCTTTCTGCAAGTACATTGTGGCTGTGGAGGTCAGAATATTTCATTGTTTCCTGCTCTGAGCTCTTCTGTTCCATGTTTTTGCTGTGAGGGGACCTCAGGGAAACTCTGAAATAGAGACATGGTAAGCACAGGATATCTGCCCACAATGGTGAGGAACAGGAGGCTGAGCAGTGGGTGCTGGGGTGGATGGTCCTATCAGGGGCTGGATGGGAAACATCAGCTAGATATGACTACATGTGAAGTTTCTAGTGGTGCTTGTTACTTGACAAATAAGGTGGTGACTTCTGAATAAATTCAATATAATGGATGAATGATTTGGACCATTGATATGCTTATAGAAATATCATGGCTGTTTTTTTTTTATTCTGCAACACATGTCCAAAGTATTTAGTGTTTTGCACTGCACATTGAGAGTAGAGGTATGAATCAAATAGCTCTATTTTAACATGTAACTTGTAAAGTGTGTGATAATGTTATTAAAGGGGCCGTGTTTCAGCCACACCAAACAGCAGAACTCACCAGTATTGTCTATGTGGCTCTGGATTTAGAGGCAAGAATAGAAAGGACTAGTGTGATAATGTTGGATAGCTGTAGTTCAAGAATTAGAGGTGATGGAGAAGAAATCAGCATCACTGAGGTGAAATATTCTGGTTAGTGTTTTCTGAGTAATAAAGAACGTGTGTTCCAGATATTACCAAGGTTGCACCTAGTGGTGCTGCTGGACTTGGTCATGTGTAAGAATCACACGTGTGGTACTGGTTTTGAATGTGTGAAGTCGTCATTCAGAGATGATGAGGCTTGGACCCATTGAGTAAGCATAAGGCAGGCTATCTGTCAAGCCTAGTTGCAGCGGAAGAACCCAGCACAGTGAAGATGCAAGTACCATGGGATGAGCAGCAAGAACAGAAGAAGCAGGAGAGTGGAGTCAACCAGACCTTAGAGTGATAGAGAGGGCAGAGCTGGAAAAGTGACCCAATCTCTTTGGAGGAGCAGAGAAAATAATGTGTGGATCCTGGAGACTGAAACAAGAACCTGTGATATTGAAGTTACCTTGGAGACACCAATATTTTAAGATGTTAGAACTGTGTGTTACCTGCTCAGGAAAATGCTTTAAGGGAATACAACCAGTCAAAAAGAAAGTATTGTGCTTTTAGTGAACAAAGCAGAAAGTTACAGATCAGAAGAATGCTTTGACTTCAGACCTGTACATGCAGCGTTTTGAGATTGCTCAGCTGACTTTTGGTCATCTATAGGTCCAGGATTTCCTCACAATGACCTTTAAGAATGGTGACATATATCCTGTAATATGAATACATATGATGTGCTATTTGTTTTTGAAAATATATGTGATGACTATTACATGGTGAGATTCTTCTCAGAAGAGTTTTTGAATTTTGGACTCTTAACATTTTTGAACCTGCTATAGAGTATGGGGACTTTGGAGTTTGAGCTTGTGTATTCTGCATGTTTAAGTATGATCCCTATACACTCATGTGTTTGAACAATCATATGGTGGCCAAGTAGTGGAATGTGGTAATTTAAATATGCTAAGTGAGAGGCATTATGATTTGGTGTAGCCTTGTTGGAGGAAGTGCATCACTGTGGCTTTGAAATTACTACCAGTGCTGAAGAGACTCTCCTGTTAGGTCCCTGGAAGACAGTCTCTTCCTAGCTGCCTTGGGATAAAGGTGCAGAACTCTCAGCATCTTCTCCAGCATCATGTCTGCCTGCATGCCTGCCATTCTTTCTGCTGTGAGGAAAATGGACTAAACCTCTGAAATTTTAAGCCAGCACCAATAAAATTATCCATTCCTTTTATAATTTCCAATTTGGTGGAGTGCACCCTTTTTTTAGAACTATGTCGTAAGATTCTCTGGATTTCTCCACTGTCTGTTATTTTATCTCCAATTTCATTTTAGATTTCATTATTTTGTATATTCTTTATCTTTTAATAAAAGTTTGTGTATCTTTTCTAATAAAAGTCTCAAAAGACCAACTCCATGTTTCATTAATTTTTTGTATTATTTCTTTTCAATTTTATTGATTTCTGCTCCCAACTTGATAATTTCTTGATGTCTCCTCCTTGCTTTCATTGCTCCCTCATTTCCCTCTGTGGTAGTCTATAAAACATGCTCTTAAATTACCAGCATGGTGAGCCAGGCGGTGGTGGCGCACGCCTTTAATCCCAGCACTTGGGAGGCAGAGGCAGGCGGATTTCTGAGTTTGAGGCCAGCCTGGTCTACTGAGTGAGTTCCAGGACAGCCGGAACTACACAGAGAAACCCTGTCTCGAAAAAACCAAAAAAAAAAAAAAAATTACCAGCATGGGAGCGCTGCAGTTGTTTTTTTCTTTTTTTTCCTTGTACACATTTTGTGCTGTGAACTATCTTCTTAGTTCCACTTTCATTTTCTTTGTGTTCCATGAGATTGTGCAAGTTGCATATTCATTTCCATTGAACTTTAGAAAGTCTCTAATATCTTCTTATATTTTTGTATAGACCCATTTTCTCTCATACAATTAGGTTGTAGTCAGTTAGCTATCTTCCCTCATCTCTTACAACACTGAGACATCAATAGATTTTTCCCCCCTCAGGTCACGTTTTTTGTCTCATCATAGAGTGTGCTGTCTCCTGGTCTGATGCAATCAAGGACATGAGGGCCCCAATTTCTAGGGTCACACACAGGGCTGTCTTTTTGCTCTCTGGGATGGAGTTTAGTCCTTTCCTACCAGAAGGCTCCTCTCCTTAAAAATGGCCCCATGGTTGTGAGAGCTAGCCATGGCACACTGGCCATCTGTGTCTTGACCCTGGGGAAAAATAACTTTACCACTGTGAGGAGGGTATGCCTAAGTCTAAGAAACCACAGGAAGTGGACACATCAGGACCGGAAGTGACCATTAGAAGGACAGGAAGTGGCTGGGCCACACCCAGAATTGGCCGTGATATCAAGGGAAGTGACTAGCCCTAAACAGAAGTCACTGTATACCACAGGAAATGACTGATTTTAATAGGAAGTGCCCCTTGTGTGGCCAGAAGCGACCATCAATGTCACAGGAAGTGGCCACGTCTTGACAGGAAGTGACTGAAACATAAGAGGAAGTGGCCATACACCATAGAAAGTGGCTTTAATGACTTTAATGTCCTATCTTATCTCTAATGACTTTTTTTTAGAGCTGCCAGTTCAGATTTCTGGGCTGACTTTCTTGTCAGGTGTGGTTCTGCCCATGTGATCTTGGAATTGGACACCACTGCAGCCCTGACAATTTCCTGTCCATCCTGAATGAGGCTGTTGTCATTGGTGAACCCCGTTACCCCTGCATCCATCTGAGCACTCATACAGACGGACATCCAGTGAGGTCAGACTCTATCAGCAGGGCAGCTGAGAAGATATCCTGGGGTCATTCAAGGAGAGAGGCTGGCAATGAGTCATTCTGCCATAATCTTTATCCAGGTTGTCAACTGGTCATCCACAAATCAAGTAAGAACTGATCGTCCATCATTGAGCATTCAGTCAGGGACCTATCAATTGTCCCCTGTGAGCCTCATTGTCCATCACCTTATCAGTCACATAAATGGTGATCAATAATGGCTGCCAGTCACTGACAAGCCAGTCATGAGCTGTCAATCAGTCAAGCCATTGATGATCAATAAATAGTAACCATTTGATTGATAATCAATGAAAAATGTTCAACACATGATGAATTGATCAATAATTAATCAACAACCAACATAATTAAACAACCTACCATTACTCAATGTCTCTGTTCACTGGTAACATCTGACAGGTCATCCATCACCTATGATTGATCACTGAGTCTTTGCTGGAACAAAGAACTGACTCAATTGGTGATTGATTGGTTATGAGTGACTATAGGTTGATTGGTTGATAGATTGATCTAAGATGTCCTGCAATTTCATTTGTTTCTTTTGCCACTGGGAAGTCATTTATAAATGGATGAAGAGACTCTATCTGTAGGTTTTAGCAAGACAAGATGTTGATCTAACTAACTAAAGGGATCTGAACCAGAAGTTTCTCCAGAGCTGGAAATTCCTTGGCCCCAATCGGAAGTTCCTCAAATTTAACCAGAAGTCCCTCCAACTGGCATCCCAGCCAACCTGGAAGTCCCTCCCTCCCAACCCGGATGTCCCACCAAAAGCTGGTGGGTTTCCATTTTACTTTTAGGGTGACCCTGGTCTTGTGGTGGGTGCACTTTTGATTCTCAGGGCCCCCTTATCTCCTTTTTTGAGTCTATCCTTTTTGGGCATCACTTATGGTCTTCTGATTTGGCCTTGGCTGCCAACAGGGTCTTTTCCAGGTCTCCAGTCTGTTGCTTCTGTCATCTCCTCTGCGTCTCCTCTGCAGTCTGTCCTCCATTAAACACTCTCTTTGCCACTATCCTTAAATCTCTCAGACAACTCTGTCCTAACTACTCCACCCTCTGGGGCTTTGTCTTCATAGCTGGTGTTCGCTGATTGACAAAAGCTCAAGCCACTGTGGCCTTTGCTTCTGGTGATTCAGGGTCCATGTGTGTGTGTTGCCAATAAAAGTCTCCATGACCCTCTCTATAACAGCTGTAGGGCTTTTATTTTGTCTCTGCCTAATATCATACACTCTGGCCAAATTTGTGCGCCATCTTGTGGCCCCCTTGAGACCTGCCCGCAGAGATGGGCAGTGGACAAAAGGCCTCCTCTCACCTTCCATGGTGTTACAATCCCAGTCTGGGTGAGTTAGGGTAAAGCAGGAATATTGGGTCCAGTAACCAGCTCATATACACCAAACCCAGACACTATTGTGGGTGCCAACAAGTGCTTGCTGACAGGAGCCTGATACATCTCTCTCCTGAGAGTCTCTGCCAGTGCCTGACACACACAGAGGTTTGGCTCACAGCCAACCATTGGACTGGGCACAGGGTCCCCAATGGAGGAGCTGGAGAAAGGACCCAAGGAGCTGAAGGGGTTTGCAGCCCCATCGGAGGAACAACAATATGAACCAACCAGTAACCCCAGAGCTCCCAGGGACTAAACCACCAGCCAAATAGTACACATGGAGAGACCCATATTGCCAGCCATATGGGTAGCAGAGGATGGCCTGGTCTGGCATCCATGAGAGGAGAGGCCCGTCTTTGTGGTTGAACAAACTAATGTAATAAAATCCTCTACTTTCAGAAATTATGATAAGCATGAATGTTCATCAACTTCGTAGTGGCACCATTTCCTGTTACTCCTGGGAAACCAGGCTCAAGTGTGCCGACTCCAGGAATTTTCACATCACTGTTCCATGACTCACTGTGCCTTTCACAGGACCACATCTTCCTTGCTGGTTTACAGTGAGATCGAAAGCCAGCTTCCCTTGGCTTCTCTCTCACTTCTCTTATGTCCCCATTCTCACTCTCAAGTACACTCCTCCTCCATCTTGCAGACATAAATATGGGTGAACTCTCTAGGGACTAATTGAAAGCCGTGAGAGCAGTGGGTGTTGTGACATCACTGGTGACATCACAGGGGATGCCCGGAGCTCTCCAGGATACACTAGAATGTTCAGACAAGGGATTGTGTATGTCATGGGGAACAGGCTTTGCCTTCCCTTTAATGCTCTCCCTCTACTGAACAGAAGCTGAGGCGCCCATCCCGGGAGACTCTCCTGGGACACACATGTTGATCACCTCCCTTTCAAAAGCCAGAGGTCTCAGCCACTGAGATTTGTCAGTGTCAGAACAATGGGAAAGTGGTGTGCTTTATTTCCAAATGTGTTAACTGTGGAGAACTGGGACAGGATGGACTATGAGCACATTCACATTGGCTGGTTGTGCGTCACAGTTGTCCCCATGATGGTGTGGACACAGATTTCTAAACAAACCTGGTGGACACACACGTGAACCCCGGCATCCTGGTCTCTAACCGGCCTGATTAGCACACTAACCGTGGGGTGTTTATAACACAGTCCTCCATCAGCTAAACGCTACTCACTGTCACTATTTCCTAAGCTCGGTGAATCCTTTCCATCTTCAGTTCTTCTCTTCTGTAAGTCAGTTTAATATTGGAGTTCCACCCAGCACGTGAGATGCTTCTTAGAAGATCCAAAAATAAACTAAAAATGAATCTAATACATAAGTGTTACCAATGACGCCTAGTCCCGCTGAGCCCCGCCCACCTCCCCTGTCAGTGACGCCCACAATGATGCCCAGGTGTGCTGAGCCCCACCCACCTCCCCGTCAGTGACGCCCACAGTGACACCCAGTTACGCTGAACCCTTTCCACCTTCCTTGTCAGTGACGCCCACAATGACGCCCAGTCACACAGAGCCCCGCCCACCTCCACTGTCACTGATGCCCACAATGACACCCAGTCGCACTGAGCCCCTACCATCTCTCCTGTCAGTGACACCCACAAAGATGCCCAGTCCCGCTGAGCCCCGCCCACCTCCCTGTCAGTGATGCCCACAATGACACCCAGTAGTGCTGAGCCCCGCCCTCCTCCCTGTCAGTGACACCCACAATGACACCCAGTCATGCTGAGCCCCACCCTCTCCTTCTGTCAGTGACGCCCACAATGATACCCATTAGCGCTGAGCACTGCCCACCTCCCCTGTTAGTGACACCCATGATGACACCCAGTCCCACTGAGTCCCGCCCACCTCCCCTATCAGTGACGCCCACAATGACGCCCAGTCGTGCTGAGTCCCGCCCACCTCCCCTGTCAGTGATGCTCACAATGATGCCCAGTCGCACTGAGCCCTGCCCACCTCCCCTGTCAGTGCTGCTAAGAGCAGAAGTTGTAGATTTTGGAGGAAATGGCGCTCTCCGAGCTCAGCATCCGACCTGTATTATTACTCTAAGCGAGTCCCTGGGTCAAATGTTTTGAGCAGATTCAGCCTTGATGGTGACGTTTCTCAGAGGTCACAGCCTGATGTGGGGTGTGTGGAGCACCACAAGGAACCTCACAGGAGGCCACATCTGGCCACATCTGACTGAGGCTTCCCACCCAGCACCAGGGAGGACCCACCACCCCAGCTCCACTGCTCATCCACATTCTACTCATGACGGGCAGAGACCCTGTGCTCAACATGTCTCAGAAACAGAACTGACTTGAGGTCACCACACGGAACCCAAGAGCAGCACTCAAAGCAGGACACAGAGAACCGTTCAAGCCTGCACAGCCAACACACACTTCAGCAAGACTCCAGGAAGAACCCGCCTCTCAGTCTGACTGGCAGGTCTGCCTGGGGTCCTTGATTGGCCAGTGAGTCTTACCCCTCCTCAAGGTTAGAGTGTGCTTCCAGTCCTGGGCCAGACCCTTCATATATCTCAGGTCAGGTTTGCACTCCCATAGCATTTGTGCCTGTCCTCCAAGAGCCTCATCCATCTGTACTCCCACCCAGCACTGGAGGAGGACACACCATTGAAACTGAGGCTGTTCAGCTGCTTGCTCCTCCCCTTTGTGGGCAGTGATCCTGCACGCATCATGACCTGACTTCATAGTTTGTTTGAAAATCCCTCATACCACTTCCTCCTCCTCTTCCTCCTCCTCCTCCTTTTCTTCTTCTTCTTCTTCTTCTTCTTCTTCTTCTTCTTCTTCTTCTTCTTCTTCTTCTTCTTCTTCCTGAAATCAAGGTGGATAACCTGTTACTTGACTTGCAGTGGAGGTATAAAGCTGGCCCATCAGTGGAAGGATGGTCAGGCTTTTAACGTTAAAGAGGGATTTTAGGAAACACGCGTTTTGCTTTGCAGCTTCATATAATTTCCTTCCATCAGATGATAGGCATGAAACAACTCTGGGAGAAAATCAGGAAAGAGATGACAAACACTGTAGAGCACAATAGTTAGCACTCATTTCTCAATGGCAAGGTGAGGAAAAACCCACAGTTATGTTAGCACAGGTTCTCTAGGTCAACATATCTCATAGAGAGAGTGAATTTTTCTGTGTATGAAGAAAGAAGATTTATTATAATGTCTCAGAGACAGTTGTCCTCTTCTTCCAATAATGGCTGTCTGCCATGGGAACTTCAAAATCAAGGACTTATTTTCTTCTGAAAGGGAGCTGCAATTTCCCTGAGCTCAGCATGAAGCCACAAAACAAAACTCTTGTTTCCTAAAGTCACTCTTTAAAGTTAATAGCCTGGGCACCCTTCCCCTTGTGGGTCAGATTGATTCCTCCACTGCACCTGAGGAATGGGCTATGCAAGCTATTCACCTTGATTACAGGAAGAGGAAGGCAAGTGCTGTGAGGAAAGCTCAGGCTAGGTCTGAATTAAGGTAGTAGTAAGTGCAGCATCATTGCTCACAAGTGCAGGAGGCAGCTGACTAGCCTGAGCTGGAATGCTAAGGGAGTGAAAACCACTCCTAAGACCTGGAAAAAAGTCTGGCCCTGGACTAGAAGCGCACTTTAACCTTGAGGAGTGGTAAGGCTTACTGCCAGACCTCCAGGCAGACTTGACATTCAAAGAAAGAAGAGGGATCTTCCGGATAACTTTCTTCAATTTCCTTGTGGCTGTGCAGGCCAAAATCGTTCACTGTGTCCTGCTCTGAGCTCTGCTGTTCTGTGCTGTGCTGTGAGGGGACCTCAGGGAAACTCTGAAATCACGACATGGTAAGCACAGGATATCTGCCCACAATGGGCAGGAATATGAGGCTGAGCAGTGGGTCCTGGGATGGAGGGTCCTATCAGGGGCTGGATTGGAATCGTCAGCTACATGTGACTACATGTGAGGTTTCTAGTGGTGCTTCCTACTTGCTATATATGGCAGTGACCTCTGAATAATTTCACACTCATGGCTGATTCTTCCCAAATCATTTGGACCATTGGTTTGCTTGTAGAAATATCATGGCTGCTTGTTTTTTGATTCTACAACACGTGTCCAAAATATTTTGTGTTTTGCACTGCACATTGAGAGGGCAGGTATGAATCTAATAGGTCGATTTTAATATGTGACTTTTTTTGCAGTTTTCATATTGCTTTACATGTATAGTGTTTTGAATATTGTGTGACAAGAGGACTTTTATTGTTCCAATCTATTTGGTATTTTGGATGTTTCTTGTACCTTAATAGGAATCTTTGTGTGTAGTTTACAAATTATTCATTTAGGATTTCATTAAAACTATTTTCTAGACCATTAAGTAGATATTTTCTCCTATTTCAGTGAATTGTACTATTTGCTTTTGATATGATGCACTGTGCCAGGAAACTTTTAGACTCCAAATATTTTTTGACCAATAAGTCCATGTATTCTATTTATCTCCTTTCCTGTTTGATGTGTGAACTTTCCTTCTATAGTTGTCGATGTGCAGGCAATTTCAAAGGCCTGCTCTCGGGGACTTAGCACATGCTTAAATCATTGCCTGCCTCCATCAAGAGCTGCTGTTGTCAGGTGTGCTTTATATACATGGAGCACTAGCTTCAGCTGTTCTCTATATTTGTTCCCTGTTTTTGTTCTCTACATATGCCCCCTCTATATTCATTCTCTACACTCACCCCACTCTCTCTGCTCCTATATGAGTCCCAATCTACAGGTCCTCTTGTGTACCTCTATCCCTTCCCCAGGATCACACTCATGTTCTTTCCCCAAAACAACCTCTTTTGTATCAGAACTCTTGCGTGTTTTAATTTTTGAGGACCTGCTGTGACAGGACACCTTGGCTTTCTTGGTGACATATTTGCCAGTCTTATCTACATTATATTTCTTTGCTAATATCTAGGCATCTGGGTGTGTGGTGATAATAGTTCTAGATACTGATCTCTGGATTTGTCTTGTTTGTGTGGTAATTTTATTCTTGAGTTACTGTTTGCTGTTTGTATTTTGAGAGAAAGTTGGCTGAGTGCTGCTTCTTTTTGACCTGTTTGGTGGGGATGTTAAAGAGGGAATGCTTGCTAATGTTGAAAGCTGGAAGAAGTGGCAGGAAGGAAGATATGGTCTTAGCAATTCACCAGGAGACATAGTCAGGAGAGAGGTTAGGCTGTCTCTGTTGTTTATTCAGTGTTCAGAACAGCTGTGTCCATTGCATGTGGAACAAAAAATAGAGCAATAAATTTTATGGAAAGCCTACTTTGTCTCCTGGCAGGCATGGCATGTGGATGAACAAGGAGTATACATTTCTGTGTACTGGAAGATGAAGGGGTGTTCTATACCATTGTGTGTTTCATGCTAAGTGCAAGATGAATCAGCACCATTCGTTGAAAAGGCTATTACTTTTCCACTGGATGGTTTTGATTCCTTTGTCAAAGGTCAAGTGATCATAGATGGGTGGGAACATTTCTGGATCTTCAATTCAATTCCATTGATCTACCTGCCTGTCACCAATACCGAGCAGTTTTTAATCACTATTGCTCCATAGCACTGTGTGAGGTCATGGACACTGATACCAACAGAATTCCTTTTCTTGTTGAGAATAGTTTTAGCTATCCTGATTTTTATTCCAGTTGGATTTGAGAATTGCTCTTTCTAACTCTATTAAGAACTGAGTTGGGATTTTCATGGGGATTGCATGAAACTATAGATTGCTTTTGGCAAGATGTCCATTTTTACTATATTGATCCTGCCAGTACATGAGAATGAGACTGGCATTTTCATCTTCTGAGGTTTTCTTCAATATCTTTCTTCAGAGACTTGATGATCTTATCAAAGAGATAATTCATTTATTTGGTTAGAGTGACAGCAAATTACTTTAAGTTGCTTGTGACTATTTTGAAGGTGTCATTTCATTAATTTCTTTTGCATCCTATTTATCCTTTGAGTATAGGAAGGCTACTGATTTGTTTGAGTTAATTTTATATCCAGCCACTGTGCTGAATTTGTTTTTCAGCTGTTGGAGTTCTCCAGTGGAGTTTTTTGGGTCTTTTAAATATACTATCATATCATCTGCAAATAGTGATAGTTTGACTTTTCTTTTCCAATTTGTATCCATTTGACCTCCTATTGTTGTCTAATTGCTGTAGCAAGAACTTCAAGTATTATATTGAATAGATTGTTAGAGATGGAGGAGAACTGTCTAGTCCCTGATTTTTGTGGGATTGCTTCAAGTTTCTTTCCATTTAGTTTGATGTTGACTACTGGTTTTCTATGAATTGCTTTTACTATCTTTAGGTATGGGCCTTGAATTCCTGTATGCTGTATTTTGTCAAATGGTTTTCCTACATCTAATAAAATGATATGTTTTTTTCTTTGAGTTTGATTATGTAGTGGATTACATTGATGGATTTCTGTATATTAAGCCATCCATGCATCCCTAGGATGAACCCTACTTGCTCATGGTGAATGATCAATTTAATGTGTTCTTGGATTCAGTTGGCAATATTTTTTTTAGATTTTTTTGCATCAGTTGTCATAATGGAAAATGGTCTAAAGTTGTCTTTTTTGTTGGATTTATGAACGGCTATGTTATCAAAATTGTGGCTTCACAAATTGCGTAGTTTTCCTTCTCTTTGTGTTTTGTGGAATAATATGAAAATTATTGGTGATAGCTCTTCTTTCAAGGTTTGATAGAATTCTGCACTAAAACCATCTGGTACTGTGCTTTTTTAAGTTTTTTTTTGGATTGGGAGAATTGTAATGATTACTTCTTTTCTTTATATTTTGAGGGATTGTTTAGATGGGCTCTCTGATCCTGATTTAACTTTGGCATTTTGTATCTGTCTAGAAAATTGTCCATTTCTTCTAGATATCTCTGAGGTATTAAATATAGGCTTTTGAAGTATGCTCTGATGATTTTTTTTTAATTTCTTCAAAATCTGATGTTATATCTCCTGTTTCATTTCTATTTTGTTAATTTGGATACTATCTCTGTTCCTTCAGGTTAGTCTGGTTAAGGGTTTATCTATGGTTTTGATTTTATCAAAGCACAAGCTTCCCAGTTTTTTGTTTGTTTGTTTTGATTCTTTATATAGTTCTTCATTTCCATGTGGTTGAATTCAACCCCGAGTTTGGTGATTTCCTGCCTTCTACTCCTCTTGGGTATATTAGCTTCTTTCTGTTCCAGAGTTTTCAGGTGTGCTATCAGGCTGCTATTGTATCCTTTCCCCAGTTTCTTTTTCTAGGCGCTCAGAGCCATGTGTTTTCCTTAGGCACTGCTTTCATTCTGCCCCCATAAGTTTGGGTATGTTGTGCCTTCATTATCATTAATTGTAAAATGTCTGATTTTCTTCCTTATTTCTTCCTTGATGGAGGTACTGTTGAGTAGAGCATTGTTCAGCTTCATGTGAATGTGGTTTTTTTAGTTGGTTTTGTTGTTAATGAAGATGAGCATTAATCTGTAGTGATCTGATCACAGGCTTGAGATTATTTCAATCTTCTCATATCTGTTGAGGTATGTTTAGTGACCAATATTATGGTCAATTTTGGAGAAAGTACCATAAGGTGCTGAGAAGAAGGTATATTCTTTTGATTTAGTATGAAATGTTCTATAAAGACCTGTTAAAACCATTTGGACCAAAACTTCTGTTAGTTTCACTGTGCCTCTCTTTAATTTGTGTTTCCCTGATCAGTCAATTGAGGAGAGTATGGTGTTGAGGTCACCTACAATTACTGCATGATGTACTTTGAACTTTAGTAAAGTTTCTTTTATGAATGTGAGTTCCCTTACCTTTGGAGCATAGATGTCCGTAATTGAAAGTTCTTCTTGGTAGCCCCATGTGCATCAAGTAGAAAATTCACTCCCGTATCAGAATATCAACTAAATTCAGTCAAAAAGTAGATGCATAGCTATCCAGTATAGTTTCCTCTCTCCCCCCAAGAGCATGAGTTCACTTTCTCATACCCTTGCCTATTGACACATTGCTTCTAATTCTAGATCTGGGAAATCTAATTCTCTCTTTTCATATGCTTAGACACTGTTCACATACTTAAAGCTACATGCATACACAAAATTTAAAAGAAATTAGAAAATTTAAAAGAATTACTGGTATATGACATTATTTCCTGCACAGGGGGAGAGGGAGGTGGATGGATCTCTGAGTTTGTGGACAGCGTGTTCTACCAAGATTGTTCCAGGACAGCAAGGGCTATACACAGAAACAATCGATTGAAAAAAGTGTAAAAATGTATCATGGTATGAGCATACAATGAATGTAGCAACTTGTGCTAGAAGGATTGGGCTGCACAGCTAGTGATCTAGTGTTCATCATATTGAAGTTGTGAGGATGATGCTTAAGTTGCATTTTGGGACCAAAATTATTCAGATGCATAAGGATTTGATAAATCCGCTAAGATGAGATGCATACAGGGAGAGGAAATACCCAAAGTTTGAGATGTTTGTGAAGTTACAGAAAGAGGGCCACTTAAGCCTATAGACACTGAAGTCAATGTGTTTAAGACAAAGCTACAGGATTTAGTGTTTGTTCTGCTGTGTTTCTTGCCTTGGTCCAATCTTCTCTACCTATGTGCACATTGCTATTTATTTTAATGTGAAGGAGTATTCTGTGACATTGCATGTTGAAAGGTACAACATGCTTTCTGATTTTACAATATGTGGCTTTCAAGATATTGCCTTGAGTGTCAGAGGAGACTTTAGAACTTTGAACACTGTGGGAGCTCCTAAAGCTTATGAGGATCACAGGAGACTGAATGGGTTTTCATCACAGAATGACTGTGAAACTCTCATGACCAGGGCCACAATACAGTTGATTAATACATACAGCATCTAGATAGGATGATGTGTTTGAATACTTTTCTGTCCTGTCTGGCTTTCTTTGTAAATTTTTGGAAGGTCTTATATGAGGAGCCTTTCCAGATACGTATTGAGGGAGAAGACAGTGTATATGGGCTCAAAATATTATTTTTTTCTTCATAGTTTGGTATCTCCAATAGTTTATATATTCCTTATTTACCTGATTACTGTCAACACTCTAGTTCTGTTGCCCTCACAAACTCCTTTCTCCCAATCACCTCTGTTTATCTTTTAAGAGGGTGTGGGCCCCATGAATATCCCCACACCATTCAATTTCCTTCAAAAATGACATGTTAATTAGATTATAACTTCTGTGTCAGGAAGTAAGTGGAGGATACACCAGAATTAAATGGATATATTGTCAATAAAGCATGCATTTACATAGCAGTAATATCAGTTTCATGCTTTGAGTTGTACTTTTTTGTGGGGCATTTTAGGAGGCAGTGACATATGAAGATGTGCAAGTGAACTTCACTTCAGAAGAGTGGAATTTGCTTGTTCCTTCCCAGAAGAATCTCTACAAAGATGTGATGCTGGAGACCTACTGGAACCTCACTGTTATACGTAAGATTGAGAATATTTGTTTTGATTTTCACTGAGTGACAGGAAGCTTGAGCTGAATAAAGCAGGTTCAGTACTGTGAAAGTTCACAGTATCTTTAATTTTACCCAATTTCCAATAATATATCATTCCTTTTCTTGTACTGTGTTTTAGGTTCTTACTGGGAAGACCATCATATTGAACAAAAATGTCAAACTTCTAGAAGTCATGAAAGGTAATTTTCATTTGCAAACTGATACAAATATGCCTCTGACAAAATTTTAGTATGTTCTAGAAGCTCTAAAGAAAATCACGAGTGTTAAATTTCAGCCTTTTAAGTGTAGCTATGATTATAATATTCTCACAAAACCATGTACCTCATTGTAGGTTTTATGATTTATGTATCCCAGGCATTCCCTTAAGAAAGAGGTCAGGGAACCAATGACTTTAGAGATAACTTTATTTGATTTCTAGCTCCATTAGAGCTGTGCTGTGGACCTGCCAATCTGTATAGTCTCATAGGACTTTAATATTGCAAATTGAGTCATGATTAATTTATATCCTAAGCATTCTAATAAGCAAAGAGTGCAAAATAAAATTGGTGATACTCATATACTTGTATTAATATTGTTAAGATTGGTAAGAGGACATTTTATGACATTCAAGGATGTTTTTGAAGAGAACATTGATCTGTATTCCACATATTGTATTATGAGAAACAAAAATTCAAAGAATGTGAATGCAAAGTATAAACCTTTCACTTGTCATTCTCTTTGTATTAGGTATATAATGTGTTACAAAAGCTAAAACCCATGTGAGCATAGGGATATTGAAAGAAGAAAGATAACATTTTTGTTTGAGAACAATGAAAAGATATGTAGTATTCTGCCATTGATAGATATTAGGAATATGATAGACTATTGCAATTAATTGCTTTTCTAGTGGAACATCCCCAAATTCATAGTGTAGAAAATTTTTATTACTAGGGTACTAAGGTACAAGGAACATGGAAATTCTTCTGTTTTTCCAGGTTCACAGTCTGACACATTGTAATTAACACAACAGGAAACATTATAAAAGCAATCAGTATTATAAAGATCAGAGTTGTTCAACATTTCTTCAAAAAGCTGAAATACATCATATAAATATCGCATATATAAAGAGGATGTTATAAATATGAAGCATGTACTAACCATCACAGGTGTCTTGAACAACTCATGATGAGGGAGAACACCTTGAACATACAAAGTGCTAAAACCTTTAGATCTGATGATTCTTTACCATTAGACTAAACTGAAAACATAATTTATATTGATTACATGATTGATCAGAGTAATGAATGTGGTAAATATTTCACATGTGCTAATTATCATTGCAGGCATGTAAGAAGTCATAGTGAAGAGAAACTCTATGAGTGTAATCAATGTGATAAAGCCTATACAAGATCCAGTCATCTCCAAAGACATAAAAGAACACACACTGGAGAGAAACCTTATGAATGTAATCAGTGTGGTAAAGCCTTTGCAGAGCGCAGTTATTTCCAATGTCATAAAAGAACACATTCTGGAGAGAAACCTTATGAATGTATTCAATGTGGTAAAGCCTTTGCACAGCACAGTACTTGCAAATATCATCAAAAAACACATACTGGGGAGAAACCTTATGAATGTAATCAATGTGGTAAAGCCTTTGCACATCAAAGTACTCTCCAAAGACATAAACTGACACATACTGGAGAGAAACCTTATGAATGTAATCAATGTGGTAAAGCTTTTGTACAGCACAGTAATCTCCAATGTCATAAAAGAATTCATACTGGAGAGAAACCTTATGAGTGCCATCAATGTGGTAAAGGCTTTGCACAACACAGTACTTTCCAATATCATAAAACAACACATACTGGGGAGAAACCTTATGAATGCAATCAATGTGGTAAAGCCTTTGCACGTCAAAGTACTCTCCAAAGACATAAACTGACACATACTGGAGAGAAACCTTATGAATGTAATCAATGTGGTAAAGCTTTTGTACAGCACAGTAATCTCCAATGTCATAAAAGAATTCATACTGGAGAGAAACCTTATGAGTGCCATCAATGTGGTAAAGGCTTTGCACAACACAGTACTTTCCAATATCATAAAAGAACACATACAGGAGAGAAACCTTACGAATGTAGTCAATGTGGTAGAGCCTTTGCAATATACAGTCATCTCCAATATCATAAAAGTACACATACTGGAGAGAAACCTTATGAATGTAATCAATGTGGTAAAGCATTTGCAGTTCACAGTAATCTCCAAAGACATAAAAGAACACATACTTTAGAGAAAACTCATGAATGTAATCAGTGATGTAAAACCTTTGCAAAACCCAGTCATCCCCAATATCATAAAAGAACACATACCAGACAGAAACCTTATTAATGCAATCAATTTAGTAAAATATATTCACAAGGGAGAATTCTCCAAATTCTCTGTGCTGTAGAGAATCCTTATATAATTATGAATCAAGTGGGAGTTACGGAGCTATCATAGCATGAATATGATAGACATGGGTGCTTGAGATTATTTCATATCTGGAGATGGTTCTTTTGATGCTTTTGCAAAGAAGGTTGATCCATTTTACCTTTGTCAGAAGAGTTCCTTGATGTTAAGGTGAAGAGGTTTATATTAATTGCATTGACAAAGTAAGTCAGGAAAATCATTGCACAGTATTTGGTCTGACAGTTTTTAACAAGCATAGAATCTACGAATGGAAAAAGCCAAATTGTAAGGATCAAAATGAAATGCCACATCAGGAAGCTGAATGAGGTTGAATCCTGTGATCAAAGATATTCAATGGTATTAAAGGAATGGTTACATTAGGGCAAGAATTCATCTTGCTAAACATATTGATTTGCAGTTGTATGAATATGAACTCTGTCATGTTAGGAATTATAATGTGGTTACTTTTTTATGTGGAGATGGGAAGATACATGAATGTGTCAAACTTAGAAGTAATGGATCTTGATTGCTATTCTTTGATTTCAATTTAAGATCTATATTTAAAAGCTTAGATCCAGACATGGTGTTACATCATTTTTATCTGAATGTTCAGGAGAAAGAGCCCTGTAGATCTCTGAGTTCATGGTTAATCTACTAAGCAAGTTACATGACCACCAAGCTTAGGCAGTGAAATTTTCTAACAATAGATGTGGGTTGATAATGTAATGGAAACGGTTATCTTTCAAACATATCAAACAGCAGAACTCAGCAGCTTTGTCAAAGTGGCTGTGGATTTAGAGGCAAGAATAGAAGTGACTATTGGGACAATGGTGAATAGCTATAGTTCCAGAATTCGAGGTGATGTAGAAGAAATCAGCATCAGTGGCATACAATCTTATGGGTAGAATTTTTTGAGTGACAAAGAAGGTATGTTCCACAGATCATCAAGGTTGAACCTAGTAGTGCAGCTAGACTTGGTCATGTGTAAGAATCACCCAGAAGGTCCTGGTTTAGAATGCTTGAAGTTTTCATGCAGAGCAGCTGAGGATTGGCACCATTGATTGAGCATAAGGGAGGCTATGGTTCAAGCCTAGTTGCAGGAGAAGAACCCAGCATCCTGAAGATGCAAGTACCATGGGATGAGCAGCAAGAACAGAAAGAGTAGGAGAATCGAGCCAAACAGAGCTTAGAGTGATACAGAGGACAGATGTGTAATACTGACCCAATCTTGGCAGAGCATAGAAGATCATGTGTGGATCCCAGACATTGAAACAAGAAGCTGTGATATTGAAGTTATCATGGAAACCCCAAGATCTTGAGATGTTAGCATTGTGGATTACCTGTTCAGGAAAACTGATTTCATGGAATAAAACTACTTAAAGATAAAGAATCCTGCTGCATTGAACAAAGCAGAAAGGAGTTGGAGATTTGAAGAACATTTTGACAACAGATATGGAGATGCAGATTTTGGAGATTCCTCAGCTGGCTTTGGTCTTATTTAGGTCCACAATTTCATCATGCTGTCTTTAGGAACGGTGAAGTATATACTGTGAATTTGGATGTATATGGTGTAGGTTTTTTTGTTTTTTTTTTGTTTTGTTTTTGAACATAGTTACATGATCGGATTAATTTCAGAAGAGCCTTTAACCTTCGGACTCTTAACATTTTTGAAACTGCTATAGATGATGGTTACAGTTGAAGTAGGAGCTCATATATTTTACATTTTTAAACATGATCCCTATACACTCATGTGTTTAAACAATTACATGGGGAACAGGCAGGGGAATGTAGTAATTTAAATATACTAAGCTAAGTGAGTGGCATTATGTGGTGTTGTGGCCTTGTTGGAGGAGATGAATCGCTGTTGAGGTAGGCTTTGAAATTACTACCATTGCTGAAGAGACCCTCCTTTTAAGTCCCTGGAAGACAGTCTCTTCCTGGCTGCTTTTGGATAAAGATGCAGAACTCTCAGGTTTTACTCCAGCATCATGTCTGCCTTCAGGTCTGCCATTCTTCTGCTATGATGAAAATGGACTAAACCTCTGAATCTCTAAGCCAGCCCCAAATAATGTTTGATTTTATAGCAGTTGCTTTGTTCATGATGACTTTTCAGAGCAATGGAAATGATAAGACAGAAACACTATTGAGTAAATTTAATGTGGTCAAGACTGCACAATCCTGTAGTCTTCATTTTCATGAAAGAATATGTGTTAGAGAGAAATTTCTTGAATGTGTTTAGTATAATGAAGCCTTTGTACACGTCTATAGTCTTCATCATTATGAAGCTATTCATACTGGAGAGAAATTCTATGAATGTTAGCAATGTGGTAAAGCCTTTATGTTATGAGTTTTCACTGAGTTCCAACACAATTTAAACACCAGGGTAATGCAAATGATAAGAATCTTCTGCAGTCAAATCATTACTGATTAATCTGGACTAGAAAATATATTTATTATCTTATCTGAATGACTCCATCCTGTCCCTACCCTGAGCCAGAAAATGATATAGATTTCAAACCTGAAAACCCCAAACATCAATGCTAAGTTACAGCTACATTTCCCACCAATCAGGATTTTCTTCTGTTGTTACTCAATGTGAAATGATACAGAATGTAGGCTTTATGGTTTAGCCTATCACACCCACTGGTTATTTTGTAGTTAGAAACGGACATTTAATTTTAAGGAATAAAACATGAATAACAGAAATTGTGGTTAGGAACAGTCATTATGTTTCTGGGAACAAATCACATAATGAAAGCTTGCCTGATATTGTTAAGATGTGGGTCTGCTATGATCTGGGACTTGAAGTTAGTTTCAACTCATGATTAAATGAAGGTTGACAACAAAAAGGCAGTCTTTAGAGCAAGTTTTGTTTGCTTGTTCCCAACATTTGTATATCATAGTCATCTTTAAATATTTAACAGAACACATATTGAAGATAAATCTTATAAATATAATCAATGTGATATAACATTTCACAATAGTTATCTATGAATGCATAAAAAATATATCCTGTACACAATGCTATGAATATGCAATTTGGTAAGGAAAGCCTTTTCATGAAGCAGTAGTCTTAGAAACCAAAAGAAAAAGTCATAATGCAGAGAAACCTCATAAAGTTAAGTGGCAAAGTTTTGTACTTTCTAGTGTATTTATACAAAAGTAAACTCTTTAGCATGTAATTAATCTATTAAAGCATTTGCATATCACTGTAGTCTTGGAGAACGTTCAAGAATACCAAAAGTAATCTGTGACTAATACACTTTTCATACGTTCTTAGCCAATATACCTTTATTGAGTTGCTCAATGTTATTTATTTTGTAGAAAAAATGTGACAAGTGTCAACAATCAATTCAAATTTTATGATATATCTACATTTTAATTGCATTTGCAAACTCATTTTTGCCTACAAAGGCCACTAATTTTATTTTATGTTTTTTAGTTAATCATGTATCCAACAAATTTGCTGAAAGTGTGCATCAGCTGTAGGTATTGCCTTTGTGAAGTTTTGGTTCCCCTATGCAAACTATCAAATCATCTGCAAAGAAAGATTATTTTACTTCCTCATTTCTAATGTATATTACCTTCCTCTCCTTCAGTTTTATTGCTCTAACTAAATGTTTATATTATATATTGAATAGATAGCTATAGAGAGAATGGACCAACTTGTCTAGTTTGGGAATTACTGGAATTAATTTGAATTTCTCTCCTGTTAATTTAATGTTGGCTATAGACTTGCTGTAAAGTGACATTTTTATGTTTAGGCATTTCACTTGTACCTTTAATCACTCCAAGAATTTTATCATAAAGTGGTGATAAATATTGTCAGAGAATTTTATATTATCTCATGAGATGATCAATTCTTGGTTTGTCTTACATTTTAATCCCAGTATGTTGAACCATCACTGTGTTTTTAGAATAAAGCCTTCTTAATTGATCATGTTGGATGATCTTTTGATGTGTTTTATATTTTATTTTATTTGTTTTGATTATTAAGTATTTTTATTTCTGTGGTTTTAAGGAAAATTGGTCTGCAATTCTCTTTTAATGCCTAGTCTTTTCTAACTGGATATATGAGTAATTGGGGTACAGAAAATAAGTTGGCTTATATTTCTTTTGTTTCTGTATCGTTGAATACACTGAATTCTTGTTAAATTCTTTTTGAAAGTCTGGTAGAATCTACCCTAAAATTCATGGACATTGGTTCATATTGGTGGCACATTCTTAATGAATTCTGTTTTCCTACTTGCTTATGTCTGTTTAAGTTGTATTTTTCTAGTTTAATTTTTGTATGAGGAATCTATTGAGGAAATTGTCCATTTCTTTTAGAATTTCCAAGTAGGTGGAGTGCACCCTTTTTAAAACTGTCATTAACACTCTCAGGATATCTGCATTGTCTGATATTTAATCCCCAATTTTATTTTAGATTCCATTAATATCAATATTCTTTATCGTTTAATAAGCGTTTGTTTATCTTGTCTAATAAAGGCTCAAAAGACCAACTCCACGTGTCATTAATTCTTTGTATTGTTCTCTTCCTATTTTATTGATTTCAGCCCCCAACATGTAAATTTTCTGATGTCTCCTCCTTGTTTTCTTTGTTCCCTCACTTCTTTTGTTGTAGCCTTTAAACCATGCTGTGAACTCACTGATTTTTTCATGTAGGCCTTTGGTGCTGTGAACTTTCTTCTTAGCTCCACTTTCATTTTCTTCGTGTTCCAAGAGATTATGCATGCTGCATATTCATTTCCATTGAACTGTAGAAAGTCTCTAATTTCTTCCTTTTTTCCTGTGTAGTCCCATTTTCTCTCACACTATTACTTACTAGTCAATTAGCTGTCCTCACTCATCTCTCTCTCTCTCTCTCTCTCTCTCTCTCTCTCTCTCTCTCTCTTTGTTTTTTTTTTTTTTTTTGAGACAGGGCTTCTCTGTAGAGCCCTGGGTGTCCTGGAACTCACCCTGTAGACCAGGCTGACCTCAAACTCAGAAATCCACCTGCCTCTGCCTCCCAAGTGCTGGGATTACAGGCGTGCGCCACCACGCCCGCCTGGCTCCTCACTCATCACTTACAACACTGCTTCATCAACAGGTTTTGGTCCAGACCACGACTTTTGTGTGATCATAGAATGTGGGGTCTCCTGGGTCTGGTGCAATCAAGGACATGAGGAGCCCAATTTCTAGGGGTCACACGCTGGGCTATCTTGTTGCTCTCTGGGATGGAGATTAGTCTTTTACCATCAGAAGGCTCCTCTCCTTATAAATGGCCCCATGGATATGAGAGGCTGCAATGGCACATCGACCATCTGTGTCTTGCCTTTTCTCAGCTCTAACGACTTTTTCAGAGCTGCCAGTTCAGCTTTCATGGCTGACGTTCCTGCCAGGTGTGGCCGTGCACATGTGATCTTGGTATTCGGCACCACTGCTGCCCTAGCATACCTCTGTCTGACCTGAATGCAGTGGTTGCCATTGGTGAACCCCACTACCCCTGCATGTATCTGAGGTCAGGGTCCAGCAGCAGGGTGGCTGAAAAGTTATCCTGGAGGCATTCAAGAAGAGAGGCTTGCAAAGAGTCATTCTGCCATCTTCTTTAACCAGGAGGTCGATTGGTCATCCATAATACATCAATAATTGGAAATGAGCATAAATCAATCAGGAATCAATTGCCCATTGATCAGTATTCAGCCAGGGACCAATCAGATGTCCAGCTGCCAATCAGTCCATCAATCAATGATCAATAAATAGTTACCAATTGATTGAAGATTAATAAATGATCAATATTCAACACACAATGAATCGGTTGATAATTAATCAACAATCAATATAATTAAACAACTGACAATCACTCAATTACTTTGGTCTTCACTAGACCAAAACCTGACTCTATTGATTACTTATTTGTTGTGAACTGTGGGTTCCTGACTGACTATAGGTTGATTGATTAGTTGGTGACATATTGGCCATTGGTTAATGCAAGGACGCCTGTTCTGAGTACGCATTCCCCAGGTCTAAACAGGTCACCTGAAGTTGTCAGAGTAATGCTATTTTTCTAAGTAGAGGCTTAAATAGTCTGAAATTTTCAAGGCATCTGAGACATCCCGCAATGTTGATTTGCTTCTCTTTCTACTGGGAAGTCTTCATAAACTGATGAAGAGACTCTATCTGTAGGTTTTAGCAAGACAGGATTTTGAACTTCATCAAGAAAAGCTTGTGGGTTTCCATTTTACTTTTAGGGTGACCCTGGTCTTGTGCTGGGGACACTTTTGATTCTCAGGTCCCCCTTATCTCCTTTATTGAGGATATCCTTTTTAGGCATCACTTATGGTCTTCTGATTTGGCCTTGGCTGCCAACAGGATCTTTCCCAGGTCTCCAGTCTGTTGCTTCTGTCCTCTCCTCTGCGTCTCCTCTGCAGTCTATCCTCCATTAAACACTCTCTTTGCCACTATCCTTAAATCTCTCAGACAACTCTGTCCTAACTACTCCACCCTCTGTTCCCTGATTAACAAAACCTCAAGCCACTGCTGCCTTTGCTTCTTGTTATTCAGGGTCCATGGGTGTGTGCTGTCAAAATGTCTCCCTGTCTGAAAAAGATGCAGGGCTTTTATTTTCTCTCTGCCCAATACTATACACTCTGGCCAAATTTGTATGGCATTTTGTGACCAACTTTAGAACTGCCAGCAGAGATGGGCAGTGGACAAAAGGCCTCCTCTTACCTTCAATGGTGTTACAATCCCAGTCTGGGTGAGTTAGGGTAAAGCAAGCATATTGCGGGAACTCCCAGGTGGGGCGAGGAACCAGCTCCCTGGCCTCTTCTGCAGTGAAGGGAACCTGGAAAATATGGTAGACATAGACTGCCTCACAGTAATATGTCCATGAAGACAAAATCACTTCATCAAATCACCTCATCAAAGTACTATTCAACATTACCCCTTAAACTCACATTTTCAAAGTCATCTTGTTCTGAGAAACATAAACGCAGGACACAACATCACAAATAAAACCTTCCCTGTCTATCACAGATACAAGAAACAACCAGAAAGTGGCACTCATGAGAAAGACCTCTCTGTGACTCCCCAAACACAATGCCATCTTTTTCTATCAGGAAGACATGAGAATTAAGTAGAAAGTGGTGCACACCCACAAGGAAAGAAACAGATTGCTGAGCATCTCTCGACTGCCCTGAGCCCAGGATAAATTGATGAATTTGCATGAATTATTGAAATTGAATACATTTGCATGCATTAGTAGATTTTACTAAATGTGTGTGGTGTGTGAGCATGTATGTGAGGCTGTGGGATGACAGTGAGTGAGGGTCAGGACATGGATCAATGATTGATCAATAACCAACAAATGATCAATCAATAACCAATACCTAATCTATGAACATTGATCAATAACCAATAATCAATTCATCAATAATCAATAATTAATTGATGATTAGCAGATGTGCATGTAATTCAGGCCAAGTCCAAGGATGCTTCTTGGCAATGCCATGACCACAGCTCCCAGATATGTCTTTCCTAACTGAAACCTGTCACAGATACAAAATCAAGCCCTTGTTCCTAGAAGGAGGTGACACTGTTTTGAATCAGTGAACATATAATGGCACAACAAGTAACAAAAATCAACCAACACCATAAAAAAATACAGCCTGTAATAACACAACCAACCAGAAAGTGGGGCTCACAGAAGGTGAATATGGCACCACTCAGCCCTGGATGGAAAAGATACAGCCCGCAGTAACAAGAACCAACCAGAAGGTGGAACTCACACACACACACACACACACACACACACACACACACGTACATGACAATCCTCAGTACTGCACAAATGTTAACTCAGACCTGGAAAAATCACCATGGCGGCCTGTGTCATTTGCCTTTACACAAGTTTTCATTACATTGCACTTCTAAGAAGGACCAGAGTGTGTGTACTTTGTTCTTGCTTCTTCTTAGGCATCATTGGTTATGTGAATGTTGCTTTGGTCCTTGTTTTAAATCTATAGTTTGGATCACACATTATGACACAGAATAAAGATTTACTTTGTAAACCTCTATCTGCCTTACTGGGTGGAATTGCACTCCCCTGACCCTATTCAAATTGTGTCAAATATATCATAAGGCCGGAACCCAAAAGAGACGTAAGGTCGACAGATTTTCATGGAAAATAATACAGATAAAATGGTACACATATACACACACATACATGGGCACACATATACACAAATACACAGACACCTATACAAACCATACACAGACACACACAAAAATGGAAACAGAGGTAAATTACATATACATATTCACACACATACATGGACACACATATACACAAATACATATACATATATACACATCACATACAGACACACATCAATGCACACACAGGTACATACACTCATACACATATAGAGGGACACACAGATACAGAAATAAACATACACAAACACATACACACACCCCTATACAAACCGTACAGACACACACTTAAATGGACACACAGGTACATACACACACATACACAGACAAACAGACACACAAATATGCTGACATGCATATATACACACTACACACAGACACACATACAATCACACCAATCCACGGACACACAGGTACATACACATACTTACACACACATACATGTCCACACAGATGTATACACAAAAAGACATATACACACAGTGACACACCACACACGGATATATACATATAGTCTCACACACACACACACACACACACACACACACACGGATACACCACACACACATAAATACACATAGTCACACACAGACATGGACACACAGATACATACATATAAACACACACCACACACGGACACACACAGACCACATGTTACACACACACACACACACACACACACACACACATACACACACACACATGCACACCCCACACACTATCAGTATCCTTTCCGTGCTCCGCCCAACAGTTCCCTAGCAACAGCCAGGTGGGCCTGGCCTGCTGTTAAATGGCTGACTCTCTCTGCCTCTTTTCTCTCTGACCATCCTCCGCCATCTTCCCCTCCCCTCCCCACCTCCTCTCTCTGTCTCTCTGTCTCTGTGTCTGTCTCTGTCTCCCCCCTCTCCCTCCCTGTCTCTGCCTCTACTCCAGTCCCAACTCCCCTCCCCACACCCTAAATACACTCTACCCCACACCACACCCGTCCTATGGCAGGGCCTGGAGGGGAGGAACTGTGTGTGTAGACACCGTGTTCTAGGAAGTGTCTGGAGAGTAAGCACTCCATCGCCCATGTGGGAAACAGTCACATGACTTAAAGCAATCAGAATTACTTCTCTGACGCAGGGCGGGGCCGGCGCTCAGGGTGACGTCAGGGGACCTGATATGATTTTTTTCTCAAACTATTCCATAAAATAGAAAGAGGAGGAACACTCCCTAACTCGTTCTATGAAGCCACAATTACTCTGGTAACTAAACCACACAAGGACCCAACGAAATAAGAGAACGTCAGATCAATCTCCCTCATGAATATCAATACAAAAATACTAAATAAAATTGTTGAAAACCAAATCCAAGAACATATGAAAACCATCATTCATCACAGTCAAGGAGGATTCATCCCAGGGATGCAAGGTTTATTTAATAGATGAAAATATACATATAGTCTCATTACATACACAAACACATACACACACCCCTATACAAACCGTACAGACACACACTTAAATGGACACACAGGTACATACACACACATACACAGACAAACAGACACACAAATATGCTGACATGCATATATACACACTACACACAGACACACATACAATCACACCAATCCACGGATTAATTACCATTAATGTAATCCACTATATAAACAATCTCTTAGAAAATAATCACATGATCATCTCATTAGTGCAGAATAAGCATTTGACAAAGTACAGCAGCCCTTCATGTTAAAAGTCTTGGAGAAATTAGGAATTCAAGACCCATCCCTCAACATAATGAAAGCAATTTAGTGCAAACCAACAGCTAATATCAAATTAAATGGAGACATTTTAAGCAACCCCACTAAAATCAGGACCAATACAAAAATGTCCACTCCCACATTTCTATTCAATATAGTAATTGAAGTGCTAGCTAGAACAATGAGACAACAAATAGAGATTAAAACTATGCAAATTGGCAAAGAATAAATAAAGGTATCACTATTTGCAGTTGATATGATAGTATACATAAGTGACCCCAAAAATTCCACCAGAGAACTTCTCCAGCTGAAAACTACTTCAGCAATGTGGCTGCATATAAAATTAACTCAAATAAATTAGTAGCCTTTCATTATACAAATGACAAACAGGCTGAGAAAGAAATTAGAGACACAACTCTTTTCACAATAGCCACAAACAAGACAAAATATCTTGGGGTAACTCAAACCAAACAAGTGAAAGATCTGTATGACAATAATGTCAAGTCTCTCAAGAAAGTAATGAAAGACGACCTCAGCAAATAGAGAGGTCTGCCATGTTCATAGATTGGCAGAAATAGCATAGTAAAAATGGCCATCCTAACAAAGACAACCTATTGATTCAATGCAATCCCCATCAAAATCCCAACACATTTCTTCATAGACATGGAAAGAGCAATTCTCAAATTCATCTGGACAAAAGAAACAGAAAAGCAAACTCAATTCTTTACAATAAAAGAACCTCTGGAGGAATGAGCATCCCTGACCTCAAGCAGCACTACAGAGCAAGAGGGATAAAAACGGCATGGTATTGGTACAGAGACAATCAGGTTGATCAATGATATAGAATAGAAGATCCAGAAATAAAACCACATACTTGATCTTTGATGAAGAAGCCAAAAATATTCAATAGAAAAACTGAATCTTTCTTCAATAGATAGTGCTGTTCTAACCAGCAATCTGTATGTAGAAAATGAAAATAAACCCATATTTGTTATTTTGTACAAAGCTCAAGCTCAAGTGAATCAAGTGCCTCTACATAAACCTGGATACACATATTCTAATAAAAGTGAAATTTGGAAAGAGCCTTGAATTCCTTGGCACAGGAGTATATTTCCTAAACAGAACTCCAACTGCTCAGGCACAATGATCAATAATTGATAAGTGGGACCTCCTAAGTCTGAAAAGCTTCTGTAGGGCAAAGGAAGTACTCAAGGGAACAAATAGGCAACCTACACAGTGGGAAAAAAGTATTCACTATCCCCACATCCTGTAGAGGGCTAATATATACATATTTAAAGAATTCAAGAAGTTAACCATAAAGAAACAAAGTAACCATATCAAGAAATGCATATGGAACTAAACAGATAATTCACAGCATAGGATTCTTGAATGGCTGAGAAGCACTTAAGTAAATGTTCAGTATTCTTAGTCATCAGGGAAATCAAAATCAAAATTACCCTCAGATTCCTCCACAAACCAATCAGAATGGCTAAGTACAAAAACTCAGGTGACAACACATGTTGATGAGGATGTGGAGAAAGGTGAAAACTCCTCCATTGCTGGTGGGATTGCAAAAGCGTAAAAACACTCTGAAAGTCAATTTGGAGGTTCCTCAGAAAATTGGAAATAGATCTACCTTAATACCGAGCTATACCTCTCTTGAGCATATACCAATAAGTTGCCCTAACACAGGATCATGTGTTCTAATATGTTCATATTATCCTTATTTGTGATATCCAGAAGCTGTTAACAACCCAGATATCCAAAACAGAAGGATGAATACTGAAAATGTGGTCTATTTACACAATGGAATACCACTCACCTATTAAAAAAGAGGACATAATGAATTTTGCTTGCAAATGAAATGAACTAGAAACTATCATCCTGGGTCAAGTAACTCAGACACTTAACCATATGCATGCTATGTGCTCAAAAATAAGTAGATATTAGGCAAGTGCAGAGTTCCTAGGATACAGAACTAAAGGAGGTTAACAAGCTGATGATCCCAATCACACTTGGGAGGGAGAAGAACACAATCACAAGAGTGGGGAAGATCTTGGGTGGGAAGGAAATAGGGAGGGGAAGAGGGATAACCTGATCAGGTATTTAGGGGAACAGGACTGAAGTTCTGAGGGCCAGCATAATGATTCAAATTAGGCAACATCAGGAAGCAGGAGGTGGGGCAACCCTCTAGAATGTACCAGAGATCTGGGATGTGAGAGACACTCAGGATTCAAAGGGAGAGACATTAGATTTATTGCCCTACTGAGAGGAGAGAGAACTTGTAGAATCCACCTACAGTAGAAAGGCAGGGCATCAAGTGGAGGGATGGCGTTGCCATCCAATAATCAAAAACTCTGACCCACAAATGTACCTGTTTGAAAGACCAGAAGGAGAAAAAGTGGAGAGGTGCCTGAGGATGAGGAGGTCCAGCTACAGGCCCAAATTGAGATCCAGCTCAGAGGGAGGCCCCAAGGCCTGACACTATTACTGAGTCTATTGTGTTACAAAGAAGGGACTTCCATGACTGCACTCTGGAAGGCCTAGCAAGCATCTGAGAAAGATATTTGCACCCAAGCAATGGACAGAAGCAGATGACCCCTGTGGTTGAATTAGGGCAAAGCTGGAAGAAGCTGAGGAGAAGGGCGACCCTATAGGAAGACCAGCAGTCTCAATGAACCTGGCACACTCTCAGACACTGAGACACCAACCAGCCAGCATACACCAGCTGATATGAGGCCCACAATACTATACAGAAGAGGACTGCTGGGTCTGAAGACAGTCAGAGAAGATGTGCCTAATCATCAAGAGACTTGGGGCCCCAGTGTGTGGGCAGGTCTGTTGGGGTGGTAGTTCGTTTGGGGTCATCCTCTTGGTGATGGGTTGTCAGGGGGGAGGTGTGGAATATAGAACAGTCAGAAGGTGGAACATGAGGGGGATAAAAACAGGGCAGTAAAAATAGATTAAAGAATACATTTAAAAAAGAAGAAGAAAAAAAGAGTCGACTACAACCACTGTGGATATTATGGGGAAATATAAGGTAGTTCAAAAATTATAAATCTAATTCAATGTTCCAAATATGTCACTCATTGTAATCTAACCAAGTTACATAAATTAGTGTAACATACACCTGTGTTGTTGCAATGTAATTGAAGACAGGACTATTTTCAAAACAAATACCAACTGGACATGAATGGAAAATAGAATTTATATACCAATATTAGCAATAAAATGCTCTCTCATAAATGACACCTAAATTATTTCATTCCTTTGAGTCAAATGTATGAAATTCTTCTCAATCATCAATCAGCAATGTTTCCTCAAATGTAAGTGACTGCCAGGGACTGATTATCAGACAAGAGATCAGCATTTTAAATCACTGATTGTCTGCACAGGTGCTGATATTGAACAGGATGGGGTTTGATTCTGTATTATTCCAGGCATTATTGGATTTAGCATAATGACATGTTCTCCAGGTCACCAGAGTCACAGGAAGTTTGGAGACATTTTGCACACAATAGTGTATGAACAACAGAGAGCAGCTCCACCCCTGGCTCAGTGTGTCATGGAGACTACGCTT
>CAXIEO010000016.1:305000-440000 GCA_964023405.1 Apodemus agrarius | reverse complement strand
AGTAAAGCACAGTGAGTTTGTTATCATTTTTGTTTCCTTAGTTGATATTTACAGGGGATTGAGGCTCTTAATATATGATTTTTGCTGTCCTAAAACATATTATATATACCATGCTTATATCCAGTCCAAAGACATACATCTGCCTGTACCTCTGTTATTAAAGATATAAGCAAATACAACAAGCTTGACTATCAGTTTTGTAGTTAGTAATTGTTCATACAATTTTTCAAATGTTTGCTTAGAACAGTTGATCTGTTTCCCTTGCAAATCCCATTCAATTGACATTTCTCTGGCAAGGCTGTATCCAATTCAGTGTGTTCAGAATCAACACAGGTGAATCATATAATTCTAGTTCCTTTTAATATGACATGGTGATTAGATTATAAGTTCTGAGTCAGAAAAGGAGTGGAAGCAGCACCAGAAATGTATGATTATATAGTCAATGAAGTATACATTTACATTAATGTCAATATAATGTTTTGGGTTTTACAAATTTATTGGGTACTTTAGGATGCAGTTTCTTATGATGATGTGCATGTGTACTTCACTGAGGAAGAGTGGGATTTGCTGGATCCTTCCCAGAAGAGTCTCTACAAAGATGTGATGTTGGAAACCTACCTGAACCTCAAGGCTGTAAGTAAGACTGTGATATTTTTCCAAATAAGGACACAAATATTTCTTGGTTATTTATGTTATTTACGTTATTTCAATTGCAAACAATGAAGATTGAGCTGAATAAATCAGTTCACTGAGTTTTCACAGTAGCATTCACAGTGTTGTAAAAATTCATGTTAACTTGGTTTCCCATTTTCCAATATTATATCATTAATTTTCTGGTTCTTCATTTTAGGCTATAATTGGGAAGACCATCATATTGAAGAACATTTTGAAAGTTCTAGAAGACATGGAAGGTAATTTTCATGTGTAAGCTGATATACATATGTCTGTGAGGATATTTGTATATTTGTTCTGGAAACTCTAAAGGAAAGCAAGAGGGTAAAATATCAGTCCTTTAAGTGTAACTATGATTAAAAATTTTTAACAAAACCATGTACCTCAAAATCAGTTATTCAAGCTGTGTATCCATTTGATGTGTAGCTCCATTACAGCTATGCTGTGGAACTGCCTATCTGTGTAATCTATAAGTTACTTAGATATTGCACATTGAATATTAATAAATATGCATCCAAAACCTTCTAATAAGCAAATAGTCCATGATAAAGTGGGTGATGCTCATATTCTTGTTGTGGATTTTTAAGTTAGTTGAGAGGACAGTTTATGAGACTCAAGAATAGTGTTTTGGATAAACATTAATCTATGTACTGCATGTTCTAAAAAACAAAAATTCAAACAGAGTGAATGCAGTTGTGGAAATCTTTCATTTGTTATTATTTTTATTGCATATATTATGTGTCACAATGGATACAAGCCATGTGAGCATAGGAATATTAAAAGAAGCAACATACATTACTCTATTTCAAAACAATGAGAAGATATGTTACATTCTAAATTTGATAGACTTTCTGAATATTGTAGAAGTGTGTAATTAATTTGTTTTCTCATTTTCTTGGGAATATACCCCAACACTTACTATAGAAAATCCTTATGTGTACTAGGAATTTGGAAATTGTTCTGTTTGTTCTGTTTCACAGTAAATCGTGGTATAAATCACCCCACCGGGGGGAAAAACTATGATTGCATTTAGTGCTATAATGCTGTGAGTTGTTTCAGGTTTCTAAAGATACCTAAAATACATAATATAAAATCCCATATAACAGGGTGGAGAGATTTGTCAGTAGTTAAGCACACTGACTGCTCTTCTGGAGGTCCTGAGTTCAAATCCTAACAACTACACTGTGGCTCACAACCATCTGTAATAAGATCGGACTCTCTCTTCAGAGTGTCTGACGAAAGCTATGGTGTACTCACATATAATAAATGAATATTTTTTAAATAATAAAGCAATCCCATATTTAAAAAAGGATGTTATAAATATCAGCCATGTAATAGCCATCACAGGTAACTTGAACAATTCATAATTGACAGAATGACTATAACATATGAAGTGATAAAAACTTATGACCCCATACTTCTTTAACGTTAGACAAATTATAAACATAATTTATATGGATTAAATGATTGATCAGGTAATGTGTGGTAAAGATTTCACATGTGCCAATTATCATTGCAGGCATGTAAGAAGTCACAGTGGAGAAAAACCCAATGAATGTGATCAGAGTGATGAAGCCTTTGCAAGACCAAGTCATGTCCTATATCGTAAAAGAACACATACTGGAGAGAAACCTTATGAATGTAATCAATGTGGTAAAGCCCTTGCATGTCACAGTAGTCTCCAATATCATAAAAGAATACATACAGGAGAGAAACCTTATGAATGTAACCAATGTGGTAAAGCCTTTGCAAATCACAGTCATCTCCAATATCATAAAAGATCACATACTGGAGAGAAACCTTATGAATGTAATCAATGTGGTAAAGCCTTTGCACAGCACAGTATTCTCCAAAAACATAAAATGACACATACTGGAGAGAAACCTTATGAATGTAGTCAATGTGGTAAAGCCTTTGCAAATCACAGTAATCTCCAAAGGCATAAAAGAACACATACTGGAGAGAAACCTTATGAATGTAATCAATGTGGTAAAGCCTTTGCAAATCACAGTAATCTCCAAAGGCATAAAATGACACATACTGGAGAGAAACCTTATGAATGTAATCAATGTGGTAAAGCCTTTACACAGCACAGTTCTCTCCAAAGACATAAAATGACACATAATGGAGAAAAACCTTATGAATGTAATCAATGTGGTAAAGCCTTTGCAGATCACAGAATTCTCCAAGGACATAAAAGAACACATACTGGAGATAAACTTTATGAATGTAATCAATGTGGCAAAGCCTTTGCACAGCAAAGTAATCTCCAATATCATAAAATATCACATACTGGAGAGAAACCGTATGAGTGTAATCAATGTGGTAAAACATTTGCAAGACCAATTAATCTCCAAAGACATAAAATGTCACATACTGGAGAGAAACATTATGAATGTAATCAATGTGGTAAAGCCTTTGCAAGTCCCAGTAATCTCAAATCTCATAAAAGAACCATACTGGAGAGAAACCTTATGAATGTAATCAATGTGGTAAAGCCTTTGCACAGCAAACTAATCTCCAATATCATAAAATAATCCATACTGGAGTGAAACCATATGAATGTATTCAATGTGGTAAAGCCTTTTCATTGTACAGTACTCTCCAAAGACATGAAAGAACACACACTGGAGAGAAACCTTATGAATGTAATCAATGTGGCAGAGCCTTTGCAGGTCGCAGTAGTCTCCAATATCATAAAAGAACACATACTGGAGAGAAACCTCATGAATGCAATCTATGAGGTAAAACCTTTGCAAGACCAAGTAATCTCCAAAGACATAAAATGACACATACTGGAGAGAAACCTTATGAATGTAATCAATGTCGTAATGCATTTGCAAAACACAGTAGTCTCCAATATCATAAATGAAGCCATACTGGAGAGAAACTGTATTAATGTAATAATTGTGGTAAAGTCTGTTCACAAGGAGACGTCTCCAAAGTTTCTCTGCTGGAGAGAAAACTAATGAATATAATCATGAATTAAGTGGGAGTTAAGGAGCCATTGGGATAGGAATATGATAAACATGGGTGCTTGGGTTTATTTCAACTCTGGAGATGGTTCTTATGATGTTTTAGCAAAGAATGTTGTTGACTTTTACCCTAGTCTGATTAGTATCCTTGAAGTTTAGGTAAAGAGATTTACATTATTTGGATTTGCAAAGTATGTCTCAAAAATTCTCATATAAAATTAGGCCTGACAGTTTTTAACAAGAATATAAAACTAAAAAATTAAAATCAGAAAATGTAAGGTTCAAAATGCAAAGCCTCATCAAGAAGTTGAAGGAAGCCAAATCCTGTGATCAAGAATATATTCAATGGTATTAAAGAAATTGTTACATTAGGGCAAAATTTATCCAGCTAACCTTAGGGATTTGCAGTTGTATGAAAGTGAACTGTATCATGTTAGTAATTATTAATGCCTGGTTTTTGTTTTTATGTGGACTAAGAAAATACAAATATGTGTCAATCAGAGAAGGGATGGATCTTAATTGCTCTTCTAGGTTTTCTATTTAAGATCTAGAAGGAAAAGTTTAGGTCCAGGCATGGTGTTACATGATGTTTATCCCAGCATTCAGGAGACAGAGCCCTGAAGATCTCTGAGTTCAAGGTTAATCTACTGAGCAACGTCCAGGACCACCAAGCTTAGGCTGTGAAGTTTTTGAAAAATAGAAAATGGGTTATAATGTAATGGAAGGGGCCAAGTTTCAGCCACATCAAGGGGCAGAACTCAGCAGCTTTGTAGATGCGTCTCTGAATTTAGAGGCAAGAATAGCAGGTACTAGTGAGACAATTAATGCTGGATAGCTGTACTCAAGAATTTGAGGTGATGGAGAAGAAATCAGCATCACTGAGGTGAAATATTCTGGTTAGTGTTTTCTGAGTGACAAAGAATGTGTGTTCCAGAGATCATCATGGTTGGACCTAGTGGTGCAGCTGGACTTGGTCATGTGTAAGAATCACCCAGGTGGTACTGCTTTCAAATGCTTGAAGTTGTGATGCAGAGCAGGTGAAGCTTGGCACCATTGAGCGATTATAACAGAAACTATCTGTCAAGCCTAGTTGCAGCAGAAGAACCGAGCACAGTGAAGATGCAAGTACCATGGGATGAGCAGCAAGAACAGAAGGAGCAGGAGAGTGGAGTCAACCAGAACTTAGAGTGATACAGAAGGCAGAGCTGGAGAAGTGACCCAATTTCTTTAGCGGAACAGAGAATATAATGTGTGGACCCAGGACATTGAAACAAGGAGCTGTGTTATTGAAGTTACCTTGAAGACACCAAGCTTTTCAAATGTTAAAATATATGTTACCTGCTCAGGAAAACTGCTTTAAGGGAATAAATCCAGTCAAAAAAAGTATTCTGCTTTCAGCAAACAAAGCAGAAAGGAGTTGCAGATCACAAGATTGCTTTGACATCAGACCTGGACATTCATAGTTTTGAGATTGCTCAGCTGGCTTATGGTCTTCTATAGGTGCAGGATTTCCTCACAATGACCTTCTGCAATTGTGTATCCTGTTTACATGAAGACATGTGATGTGCTTTTTGTTTTTGAAAATATATGTGACTACTATTACATGATAGCATTAATCTTAGAAGAGTCTTTGACTTTTGGACTCAACATTTTTGAACCTGGTATAGAGGATGGGGTCTTTTGGAGTTCCAGCTCAAATATTCTGCATGTTTAAGTATGATTCCTATACACTCATGTGTTTGAACAATCGTATGAGGGCCAGGCAGTGGAATGTGGTAATTTAAATATGCTAAGCTAATAGAGTGGCATAATGAGACGTTGTGGCTTTTTTGGAGGAAGTGTATCACTGTGGTGTTGGGCTTTGAAATCCCTACCAGTCCTGAAGAGACCCTCATATTCAGTCTCTTCCTGGCTGCCTTTGGATAAAGATGCAGAACTCTCAGCTTCTTCTCCAGCATGACTACGTTCATGCCTGCCATGTTTCCTGAAATGATGAAAATGGATTAAGCATCTGAAACTGTAAGCCAGTCCCAATTAAATGGATGCTTTGATAGTAGTTTCCATGGTCATGATGATTGTCATAGTAATGAAAACGAAAGAAACACTGTGAGGTCATTTAATGATGTCCAGACTCCACAATAGTCTTCTACAGTCTTAATTTTCATGACAGAATATGTATAAGGGAGAAACCTCATGAATATATTTAGTATACTGAAGTCTTTGCACACCTCTATATTCTTCATCATCATGAAACTATTCATACTGGAGAGAAATTTTATGATTGTTAGGAATGTTGTAAAGCTTTTATGTTATGGGATCCACTGAGTTCCACCACAATTCAAACACCAGGACAATTCAAATGACAAGGATATTTTGTATATGACTTGCTACTCCTTAACCAGGCCCAACAATATACTCAGAATTTTAGCCATCGAATTTTGTTTGTATTTTTAGTTAGTCATATATCCAACAACTTTCATGAAATTATTTATCAGTTCCGGAATTGCCTTTGGTTCATTATGCTTACAACAATGTCATCTCCAAATAAATGTAATTTTACTATCTCCTTTCTAATTGATACTGCTTTTATCCCCTTCAGTTATATTGCTCTAGTTAAAGTTTTAGTTAGTACTTTGAATACATCTAGAGAATGAACCACCTTGTCTTGTGTGTAAATTAGTGGAATTAGTTGGAAATAAATAAAACTTTTTTAACAAATGTAGTTTATCCTAGTTTGACTTAATTATGGTAAGTTGATTCTATCCAAGGAATTACCCTTTTTTGTAGAATATCCAATTCAGTGGCAGACAGGATTTTAAAAACTAGGTTTTAATTGTACTCTGAATATCTTCATTTTCTGTTATTTTCCCCATTTTCATCTTAGATTTCAGTAATTTTGATATTCTCTATCTTTTAATAATTTCCTGTCTTGTCTAATAAAATTTTCAATGGACCAACTCCGTGATTATTTGATTCCTTGTTTTCTTCTTTCTATTGCATTTATTTTAGCCATCAGTTGGATAATTTCTTGATGTTTACTCCATTTTATAGTTGCTCATTCACTTCTTCCTCTTCTAGACTTTAATTTGTGCTCTTAAATTGTCAATGATAGATCTCCAATTTTTTAATGTAGCATTCATGCTATGAACTTTCTTCTAAGCCCCACTTTTATTTCCTTTGTGTTAAGTAGGATTGTGCATGTTGCATATTCATTTTCATTGAATTTTAGAAAATCTCTAATTTCTTCTTCTATTCTTTAACCTATTTTTCATTCAGTAATGTGGTGCACAACTTCCGTGAATTTGTAAGCCTTGTGGTCTTTCTGGTTTTGTTGATATCCAGCTGTGTTTCCTGGTGGTCTGATAAGAAACATGGTGTTGTTTCAATTTTCTTGTATGTATAGAGACTATCAATGTGTCTGAATATGTGGTCAGTTTGCGAGTAATTTCCATGAGGTGGATAGCAGAAGGTATATTATCTTATATGTCAGTAGAATGTTCTCTGAAATATCAGCTGGACTCATGTCCATGCTGTCCTTTAGCTGGAGTATTTCTCTGTTTAGTTTTGGTCTGGAAATAAGTGTATGAGGGTTATAATTATTGAGAGGAGGAGGGCAGCCTGTGGTGTGAGAGCTCGGACTGCATGGATTGCACATAGCCAAGGCTGGCTCAAATTGGTCTCCCTGTAGCCCTGGCTGTACCTCTCTCACTGCAGAAACCATGCCTTAGGGCGTATCCTCCTGTCGCTTCTTCTTTCATTCTATGTAGCTCAGGCTTGCCCGCCACTGTCTATAGCCCAGGCTGGCCCACTTTCCTGTCTTGAACCTTCCCCTGTGCATTGCCCACGCTTTCCCATTTTCCCCTCCCTGTAGCAGGATGCCTTCCCTTAGCACAGACTGTCCATGCTCCCCACCAGGGCATCCTGGACTAGGCAGGGCAGAGTACACTTTGGGCAAGACATTGAGTGGGTGGGTCATGCAGATGAGACTCTTAATGCTAATGAGCTATCTGATGTAAATGAGGTCAGCAAAGGGGTTGGGGGATATGCATGCTAATTATAGGGCAGGGAATGTTAATGAAACATGTTGGGCATCTAGCTATCTCATATGCTAATGAGGGGGCAAGGCTCACTGCTGGAAAATTCAGAATTGTGGCAATAGTGTGGTGACATGCTAGTGAGGAGTCCTGGTTGGTGACTTCATATTAATGATGGGGCGGGGCGTGCATGTCCATCACAGACTTGTATACTAATGAGACATTTTATGTTAATGAGCCATCAAATGAAAATGAGGCAATGCATGCATGTTGATGAGCAGACTAGATGATGTCACTTAGGTTAACCTAAACATTAAACATTAATTAAGTTCATTAATTCTTCACACCTAATTCCTCAGAATATTAGGAATTTTACTTAATATTATCTTTTGGTGGTCTGTCAGAATTGTCTTCCCTGCAGAAAGGTTTTTGTGGTTCCCACCTAGAATGACACCTTAGGAGGACACGGTACCCATGGCTGATTCTCCATGGAATACTCCTGGCACGATCCGTGTGCCAAACAGTGTGAGATATCGTCCATCCTCCAAGAATGGAACTTTAATCCTGTCCTTTCTCATGCAGTGCGCCTCCCACATTCCCAATACGTTAAATCTGTTTCCATATTTTCACTTTATGAAGAGAATTTTGACACATTTTGCTCCACTATCATGAGCAGTGTGAAGCAAGAGTAGGGGAATGGGTGGGGGAGCAACCACATACGAGCAGGGTAAGGGGAGACAGGAAAGGGGGTTTGCAGAGGGGGAACCGGGAAAGGGAATAACATCTGAAATGTAAATAAATAAAATATCAAATTAAAAAACAATAAAGTAGCCAGGCGGTGGTGGTGCATGCCTGTAATCCCAGCACTTGGGAGGCAGAGGCAGGCAGATTTCTGAGTTCGAGGCCATCCTGGTCTACAGAGTGAGTTCTAGGACAGCCAGGGCTACACAGAGAAACCCTGTCTCAAAAAAAGCAACAACAACAACAACAACAACAACAATAACAACAAAAAACCAATAAAGTGTGGTGCACAGACTTCCACACGAGCAGCCCCTTAAAAATAAGAAACAGTTCTATCCTCAGGCCAAAAGGCAGAGCCCTGGATCCCACGTTCTGGAGAGACACAAAGGTGGGCAAATGTGGGTGCACAAACACACAGGGGAAAGGAGGAGACTGTGAGATGTCAGAGAGACACAGAGACACAGCGAGACAGAGACAGAGAGACCACAGCGGGATGCAGGATGAGTGCAGAGAGCAATGTTGTCCCAGAATATAAAGCACGAGATGCGGGAAGAAGAGTTAATATTCTAGAAGTTACAGCCTAGTACTGAAAAAGAAAAGATGAAGCCGGGCGTTGGTGATGTACACCTGTAATCCCAGCACTTGGGAGGCAGAGGCAGGTGGATTTCTGAGATAGAGGCCAGCCTGGTCTACAGAGTGAGTTTCAGGACAGTCAGGACTACACAGAGAAACCCTGTCTCAAAAAAAAAACCCAAAATAATAATAATAATAATAATAATAATAATAATAATAGTAGTAGTAGTAGTAGTAGTAGTAGTAGTAGTAGTAATTTATTATTATTATTATTTCTAAAAAAATTTAAAAAAGAAAAAAAAAAGAAAAGGTGAGTTCCGGGACCCTCTAGCTGCTGCCAGGAGGATCCAGCACCCAATCACCTGCCAGGGAAGTTCAGAGCCTCACCACACACTCACAACAGCTGTAATCTCCCAAAGTCAGCACCTGTCAGGGCCTTTCCAAATGCATGCTGGGAACTCAGTCTCCACTGCCTCCATCCCTACATCCTGTCCCTCAGACCACAGGCTCGGGTCTCATTTGGAGGGAGTAGAAGAGTCCACTTCCCATCTCACTTGTACCCATGCTTCAGGAGCTGAGTCTCCTTGGAGAATCATTTATGGACGTGATGTTGGACACAGTGACATCCTGGAGTCGCAGCCAGGTAGAACAAAAACCTGAAAAATACAAATTAAGGGAGATATTTGCAGAACCAGAACTGACACCATGGGATTTGATACAGCAAACACACACAGCCCAAGGATGCATCAGTGATGACTGTGCAGCCATCTTGCAGGTCATTTCTCTCACTGGACATCAGGTTAGTGGTCAGAGGCTCCATTTTATTTTCCTGCTTCTTGATGACAATAGTTGGGAGGAGGGGTTTGTGGCATACCCCAGCCTATGTAACTAGAGAAACACAAGTGTACTTGCAAAGTGAGAAGGCATGGAGAGCACATAGACCAGGCCTAGACTGAGAGAGAGAGAGAGAGAGAGAGAGAGAGAGAGAGAGAGAGAGAGAGAGAGAAGAGGAGAGGAGAGGAGAGGAGAGGAGAGGAGAGGAGAGGAGAGGAGAGAAGAGAAGAGAAGAGAAGAGAAGAGAAGAGAAGAGAAGAGAAGAGAAGAGAAGAGAAGAGAAGAGAAGAGAGAGGGGGAGAACACATGGAATCCAGTGAGATACAAAAGACTTTGGCACAGGCTTGAAATGCCTTCTCTGTGGATCCCAGCTCTACCATCAGCCTGTAGAGATTTGGGTATATAAGCAGCCAGATGTTTTATCTGCCTACCTACACATGATTTTGATAATATCAGTGATAGACTCTCCAGGCTTGTTAAAAACTATAGCGGGTACAAATGGGCATCACAGCCCCAAACGTGTAGCTATGGAAACCAGGGAAAATGGCACAGCCCCCAAGAACCCATATGTAGTGTTCATAACTGGATGTCCTACCATGGATTCTAGGCTCATGATTGTGGATTAAATAGTCATGTATGGCAAACCATCATCAAACAACTGAAAAATTCATCCAACTGAAAGACTAAAACAATCTAGACCTGGAAAAAGTATCCAGTCTCTGATTCTGATAATTTTATGGCTGCATTAGAGATATGTCTGACACCAAATCTGCTGAATCAGGAAGCTCAGGGTGTCATTCTCATGGATAAGGTTGTCAGAGGAGATCGGAGAATGTAAGGTGTCAAAAGAATATATTGCTCTGAGTTACTATAGTCTGATAGCGACTGTACATAGAAAAACAAACTGGGAGTTAAGTATTGAACTGATATAAACTGGAAAATAATGTCTCCCTGACTCCTTCTGGTCTCCTTTTTTTTTTTTTTTGATTTTTCAAGACAGGGTTTCTCTGTGTAGCCCTGGCTGTCCTGGAACTCATTCTATAGACCAGGCTGGCCTCGAACTCAGAAATCCGCCAGTCTCTGCCTCCCAAGTGCTGGGATTACAGGCGTGTGCCACCACCACCCAGCCCTTCTGGTCTCCTTATGTCCCCAGAATACACCCCAATGGCCAGTAAGAGGAAAATATAAAAATTCACAGCAGAATAGCTTTGGAATATCCAGCTCATTCCTTTGGGAATGGACAAAATAATGGAATAAAATCACCAATTTACAGGAATTGCGTTAAGCAGGAAACTTCATTAGCTTCACAGTGGGACCATAACCTGTTATCCACTCAAGGGAAACCAGGCTCACAGATGCCTACTCCAGGAATTTTCACATTATTCTTCCATGACTCGCTGTGCCTTTCGCAGGGACACATCTTCCTTGCTGCTTCACAGTGAGATGGAGAGCCAGCTTCCCTTTGGCCTCTCTCTTAGTTCTCTAAGCTCCCCATTCTCATTCTCAAGTAGACTCCTCCTCCATCATTCAGACATAAATATGGGTGAACTCTTTAGGGACTAATCGAAAGCCTGGAGAGCAGTGGGTATTGTGACATCACTGGTGACATCACAGGGGATGCCTAGAGCTCTCTAGGATACAATAGAACGTTCAGACAAGGGATTGTGTATGTCATGGGGAACAGGCTTTGTCTTCCTGTTAATGCTCTCCCTCTACTGAACAGAAGCTGAGGCGCCCATCCCGGGAGACTCTCCTGGGACACAAATGTTGATCACCCCCCTTTCAAAAGCCAGAGGTCTCAGCCACTGAGATTTGTCATTGTCAGAACAATGGGAAAGTGGTGTGCTTTATTTCCAAATGTGTTAACTGTGGAGACCTGGGACAGGATGGAGAGAAGAGCCAGCCCATCACGTTGGCAGCAGAAGACTTGAGATGTCCACTTTCTTCCTAGGCTTTGGCCGCATGAACTTGTTAGAAGGCAGTTCCAGGGACACCTTCAGCATGTGGAGATTCAGGACAGGAGGGACGTTCTCAGGACGGTCTTGCTTGGAGATGATGCCTGTGGACAGGGACCAGGAAAACAAGATTACTCAGATCTGACAGTCTGACTGAGAGAGGAAAACCAAGGGTGTAGAATATTCTCTAAATCCCATGCTCTGTAAATCAGGCTGTGAGATACAGATGTCCCTAGACACTCCCCATCATATGTTCATCCACATTTGTCAACGGATGTCAAATTCTACATATCCCATACAGCTCTTGTCTTTCTCTTGGCCTTAGAAATATATACAAAATGTAAAATAATACAGATAAAATGGTAAACACATTAAATATTTCTAAACTAACAAAAGTGTTAGGAATTATTATTTTCTGAAAAAAAACTATACATTTTCTTGGAAAATATTTCTGAGCAATTAGTGGTTGGAATAAAAGTTGAAGCTGCTAATTCTGAGCAAGCAAGTGGAGTAGGGAAAACAAGGGACAAGAAGGTATGTTTCATCATTCTCACTCCTCTCATTTTAATTTGTTTGTTTTGTGGTTGGGAACAGGCATTATGTTTGGGGGAATAAAACTTGAATGATGAATGTTTCCCAGATATTGTTAAGTACACAGGCTTCCTATGACCCGGGACATAAAATTAGATTCAGTTTATGGTTAAATGAATGTTGCTAAAAAGAGGCCATCCTTAGGGCAAGTTTTCTTTGCTTGTTCCTAACATTCACATAGCATAGTTATATTTGAATATTTAATTGAACAGATATGGGATAGAAATCTTTCAAAAGAATTCAATGTGTTAAGAGATTTTTCACAACACAGTTATCTTTCAATATATAAAAGAACATGTCCTAGAGAGAAACCCTATGAATAAGCAGTATGGTTAAGACATTGCATGTAACAGCAATCTTAGAAACCATGAGAAAAAGTCATAATGCAGAGAAAAACCCATAAACATAGTCAATGTGTTACAGTTGTACTTTCAGGCACTTTCATACAACAGTATAAACTTTAGCGTGGAATTGATCTGTTAAAGGATTTGCATATCACAATAGTCTCTGAGGACATTAAAAAGTAATCTATGGCTGGGCGTGGTGGCACACACCTGTAATCCCAGCACTTGGGAGGCAGAGGCAGGTGGATTTCTGAGTTCGAGGCCAGCCTGGTCTACAGAGTGAGTTCCAGGACAGCCAGGACTACACAGAGAAATACTGTCTGGAAAAACCAAAAAAAAAAAAAAAAAAGTAATCTATTACCACAAAGAATTTGGTAAGATTTTAGACAATCAACTTACATTGAGTTACTCAAGATTAATTTAATTTTTATTTAATTTATTTTTTATTATTTTAATTTTCTATTATAATTTATTATTTTATTTTATTTATATTTTTAATTTGTGACCCGTATCACAAATACTTCACAATGACTTTCTATTTTGTGTGTATTCACAAATTCATATGGACAAAAGCTGCATGCAGTGAACATTAAGGGGGCCTTCTTGGATGTCATAATTCTCTTCAGTTACATAAAACAACTCCTGAGTGTGTCACATTTTTCTGCTGTGTGTTAGTGCCATTTATGTTGTTAGGACAAAATCTAATGTCTGAGGTGACGTATGGAACAGTGTGAGTTGGTTTGTGGTTGCAGAGGAATGAGGGGTCACCAAGAAAGTGGGGACAGAGCAATTCTCTCTCACGGAGGGATAATTTGCCAAAGGCAGAGGTGAGCTTTCTAATGGTTCATCCAAAGCAAAGTGTTCATCCCAGGTCTGTGCACACACAGCCACGAGTAACACACTCAGTGTGCTTTATTCAAGTATTTGTACATACTTTCTCAAACATACATAAAATGAATGACTTTGAAGAGAAGAATTAGGGAAGGCATGTAGCGGTGTAGACCAGGCTGACCTGAAACTCATAGAGTGTCGTCCATCCTGGCCTCACACACAGCCTGCACCTCTCCCTCCCCTGGAGCGCAGACATGAACTTTCATGAGTGTGAACCTCGGGAATCCCCAGATGAATGCACAGAGCTTACACAGCCAAATCTGGATGAGACCATGCATACCATATCCTGTTCAGGACCGGTCTGTGTGGACAGTGGGCATGTGACACGTGTGACACACTCAGGGTCAGAGTTCAGTCTCCTCTTCCACATGTTCCCAAAGGAAAGAGGGTTTCTGCCCCAGCGTCACTCACATCATTCCTTCATGGTCACTTCTTCTTGTTTACTAAATCTGAATCATTGCATAAATCATTAATCTATTTGATAATTAATTAAATAAAGCATTAATAGATACGAATTATTAAATAAATTTTTAAAAAATATTATTGCTTTATTACCTACATCATTCCATTATTTTATCTTTTTATTATTTAATAAATCTAAATTATTAAACATTGTTTAATTTATTTGATAATTAAATACTTATTTCCTTAGCATGGTAAATCCTTTACACCTCAATTCAACTCTTCTATATCTCAATTTAATATTGGAATTTTACGCAAAACATGAGATGATTTTGAAAAGCTCCAAAAAATAAACTGTAAATGGATCTTATACAAAAGTGGTAAATGCTAAGAACAGAACTTGTAGATTTAAGAGAAACTAGAGCTCTCCGAGTTCAGCCTCCAACCTGTATTATTACTATAAGCAAGTCCCTGGCTCAAATGTTTTGAGCAGATTCAGCCTTGATGGTGACGTTGTTCAGACGTCACAGCCTGATGTAGGGTGTGTGGATCACCACATGGGACCTCACAGGTGGCCACATCTGGCCACATCTGACTGATGCTTCCCATCCAGCACCAGGGAGGACCCACCACCCCAGATCCACTGCTCATCCACATTCTCCTCATGACGGGCAGAGACCCTGTGCTCAACATGTCTGAGAAACAGAACTGACTTGAGGTCACCACACAGCACCCCTGAGCAGCACTCAAAGCAGGACACAGAGACCCGTTCAAGCCTGCACAGACAACACACACTTCAGCAAGACTCCAGGAAGAACCCGCCTCTCAGTCTGACTGGCAGGTCTGCCTGGGGTCCTTGATTGGCCAGTGAGTCTCACCCCTCCTCAAGGTTAGAGTGTGCTTCCAGTCCTGGGCCAGACCCTTCATATATCTCAGGTCAGGTTTGCACTCCCATAGCATTTGTGCCTGTCCTCCAAGAGCCTCATCCATCTGTGCTCCCACCCAGCACTGGAGGAGGACACACCATTGCAACTGAGGCTGTTCAGCTGCTTGCTCCTCCCCTTTGTGGGCAGTGATCCTGCACTCATCATGACCTGACATCATAGCTTGCTTGAGAATTCCTCACAGCACTTCCTCTTCTTCTTCTTCTTCTTCTTCTTCTTCTTCTTCTTCTTCTTCTTCTTCTTCTTCTTCTTCTTCTCCTCCTCCTCCTCCTCCTCCTCCTCCTCCTCCTCCTCCTCCTCCTCCTCCTCCTCCTCCTTTTCCTTCTGCTTCTTCTTCTTCTTCCTGAAATCAAGGTGTATAACTTGTTACTTGACTTGCAGTGGATGTATAGAGCTGGCCCATCAGTGGAAGGATTCCCAGGCTCTTAACATTAAAGAGGGATTTTAGGAAAAATGTGTTTTGCTTTGTGGCTTCATACAATTCCCTTCCACCAAATGATAGGTATGAAACAACCTCTGGAAAAAATCAGGAAATAGATGACAAAAACAGTGGAGCACAATGGTTAGTCAGCACATCTTTCTAAATGGCAAGGTGGGGAAAAAATCCACAGTTGTGATAGCGCAGGATGTCTAGATCAACATATCTCATAAGGAGAGTGATTTATTTTGTGTATGTAGAAAGATTTATTATAATGTCTCAGAGACAGTCGACTTCTTCCAATAATGGCTGTCTGCCATGGGAAACTTCAAAATCAAGGACTTATTTTCTTCTGAAAGGGAGCTGCAAATTCTGTGAGCCCAGCAAGAAGCTAGAAAACAAAACTCTTGTTTCCAAATGTCACTTTTTAAAGTTAATAGCCTGGGCACCCTTCCCCTTTTGGGTCAGATTGATTCCTCCACTTCACCTGAGGAATGGGTTATGCAAGCTATTCACCTTGATTACAGGAAGAGGAAGATAATTGCTGTGAGGAAATCTCAGGTGGGTCTGAATTTAGGTCGTGGTCAGTGCAGCATCATTGCTCACAAGGGGAGGAGCAGGCAGCTGAATAGACTAAGCTGGAATTGTGGGTTCTCACTTAGGTCTGGGTGGTATGAAAGTCCTATTTCAAGGCAGGAACAAATGCTAAGGGAGTACAAATCACTCCTAAGATCTGGAAAATAGTTTGGCCCTGGAATAGAAGCACACTTTTTACTTTCAGGACTGGTAAGTCTTACTGGCCAATCCAGGCCTCTAGGCAGACCTGCCATTCAAAGAAAGAAGTGGGATTTTCCACATACCTTTCTGCACGTTCCCTGTGGCTGTGCAGGCTAGAATAGTTCACTGTATCCTGCTCTGTGCTCTGCTGTGCTGTGCTGTGCTGTGCTGTGCTGTGCTGTGCTGTGAGGGGACCTCAGGAAAGTTCTGAAATCGACATGGTAAGCACAGGATATCTGCCCACAATGGGCAGGAATATGAGGCTGAGCAGTGGGTCCTGGGATGGAGGGTCCTATCAGGGGCTGGATGGGAAACGTCAGCTACATGTGACTACATGTGAGGTTTCTAGTGGTGCTTCCTACTTGCTATATATGGCAGTGACCTCTGAATAACTTCACACTCGTGGCTGATTCTTCCCAAATCATTTGGACCATTGTTTTGCTTGTAGAAATATCATGGCTGTTTTGTTTTGTTTTGTTTTGTTTTGTTTGTTTGTTTGTTTGTTTGTTTTGGTTCTGCAGCATGGGTCCAAAACATTTTGTGGTTTACACTGCACATTGAGAGGGCAGGTATGAATCTAATAGGTATATTTTAACATGTGAGTTGCTTTTATTTTGCAGTTTTCATATTTCTTTACATGTATAGTATTTTCAATATTGTGTTGCAAGGGGACTTTTACAGTTTCAATCTATTTGGTATTTTGGATGTTTCTTGCACCTTAATAGGAATCTTTGTCTGCAGTTTAGATATTATTCATTTAGTATTTCAATAAAACTATTTTCTAGACCTTTAAGCTTATATCCTCCCATTTCAGTCAATTGTAGTATTCACTTTGGATACATCTCAGTGGGTATTTAGCGCCAGGAAACTTTTAGACTCCAAATATTTTTGACCAATAAGTCCATGTATTCTATTTATCTTCCTTTCTTGTTTGGTGTGTGTACTGTGCTTTTGTAGTTGTCAATGTGCAGGCAATTTCAATGGCCTGCATTCAGGGACTTAGCACCTGCTTAAATCATTACCTGCCTCCCTCAACTGCTGCTGTTGTCAGGTGTGCTTTATATACATGGAGCACTAGCTTCAGCTGCTCTCTATATTTGTTCCATGTTTCTGTTCTCTACACATGACCCCTATATAGTCTTTCTCTAATCTTATTGCAGCCTCTCTGCTCCCTATATGTTTTTGAGTCTGCATGTCCTCTAGTGTACCTCTATCCCTTTCCCAGTTTCTCACTCCTGTCCCTTCCACAAAACAACCTCTTTTGTATCAGACCTCTTGCATGTTTTAATTTTTAAGGACCTGCTGTGACAGGACACCTTGGATTTCTTGGTGGCATACTTCCCTGGCTTATCTTCATTATATTCCTATGCTGGTGTCTACACATCTTTTTTTTTTGTGGTGATAACAGGGGTAGATACTGTTCTCTGTGTTTGTCTTGTTTGGGTGATATTTTTTTCCTCAGTTACTGTCAGAATTTTCTGTCTGTATTTTCACTGAATGTTGGCTGAGTGTTACCCCTTTTTGTTAACTGTTTGGGGGATTTATTCAAGAGGGAATGCTTGCTTTTTGAAGTACATTCTAATGTCTTATTTAATTTCTTCAATTTCTATTGTTCTATCTCCTTTTTCATTTCTATTTCTGTTAATTTGGATACTATCTCTGTTCCCTCTTGTTAACCTGGTTAATGGTGTATCTATGTTGTTGATTTTATAAAAGAACAATCTTCAGGGTTTTTTGTTGTTTTTTTGTTTTTGTTTTTGGCTTATTTATATAGTACTTCATTTCTAGGTGGTTGATTTCAACCCTGAGTTTGGTGATTTCTGCCTTCTACTCCCCTTGAGTGTATTACCTTCTTTGTGTTCAAGAGATTTCAAGTTTGCTATTAGGTTGCTAATGTATACTTTCTTCAGTTTGTTTTTCGAGCCACTCAAAGCCATGCATTTTCCTTAGGCACTGCGTTAATTATGCCCCCATAGGTTTGGGTATGTTTTGCCTTCATTTTCTTTCAATCCTAAAATGTCTTTGATTTTGTTTCTTCCTGGACCAAGGTATCATTGAGTAGAGCATTGTTCAGCTTCTAAGTGAATGTGAGTTTTTTGGTTATTTTTGTTACTATTAAAGATAAGCCTTAATCTGTAGTGATCTAATCAGAGGCATGAGACTAATTCAATCTTCTTATATCTATTGAGGTTTGTTCTGTGACCAATTATATGGTCAGTTTTGGAGAAGGTACTATGAGGTGCTGAGAAGAAGGTATATTCTTTTACTTTCGTATGAAATGTTCAATAGATATCTGTTAAATCCATTTGGTCCAAAATTTCTCTTAGTTTCATTGTGTCTCTGTTTAGTTTGTGTTTCTCTGATCAGTTCATTGAGGAGAGTGGGGCGTTGAAGTCGCCCATAATTACTGCATGAGATAATTTGAGCTTTAGTAAAGTTTCTTTTATGAATGTGGGTTCCATTTCATTTGGAGCATAGATGTCCATAATTGAGAGTTCTTCTTGGTAGTCCCAGGTGCATAAAGTAGAAAATTCACTCCCATATCAGAATATCAACAAAATTTTGCCAAAAGTAGATACATGGCGATCCAGTATAGCTTTGTAGCTCTCCCCAAGAGCTTGAGTTCACTTTCTCATACCCTTGCCTACTGATTCACTGCTTCTAATTCTAGATCTGGTGAATCTAATGCATTCTTTTTGTATCCTTGGATACTGTTCACATGCTTAAAGCTACAAGCATACACAAAATTTGAAAGAAGTTAGAAAATATAAAAGAATTAATGGCACATGCCATTAATCCCAGCACTGGGGGAGAAGCAGGTGGGTGGATCTCTGATTTTGTGGACAGTCTGTTTTAGCAAGATAGTTCCAGGACAGCCAGGGCTATACACAGAAACATTGTCTTGAAAAAATGTAAAAGATATCATGGTATGAGCATACAGTTCATGTAGCAACTTGGATGTCAGAAGGATTGGGCAGGAGAGCTAGTGATCTAGTGTTCATCGTATTAAAGTTGTGAGGATAACAATTTAGTTGCATTTGGAACCAAAAGTGTTGAGATACATAAGGAATTGATAAATCTGCTAAGATGAGATGCATACAGGGAGAGGGAATATCCAAACTGTGAGAAATATGAGAAGTTACAGGAAGAGGGTCACCTAAGCCTATAGAGACTGAAGTCCAATGTGTTTAAGACAAGGCAACAACATTTGGTGTTTGTCCTGCTGGTCTCTTCCCTTGGTCCAATCCTCTCTCCATATGTGCACATTCTTGTTTATTGGAATGTGAAGGAGTATTCTGTGCCATTTTGTGTTGGAAAGTTGCAAAATGCTTTCTGGTTTTACAATATCTGGCTTTCACGATATTGCCTTGAATGTCAGAGGAGACTTTAGAACTTTGAACAGTGTGGGAGGGCCTAAAGACTATGAGGATAACAATAGACTGAGTGTGTTTTCACCACAGTATGAGTGTGAACCTATCATGACCAGTGCCACAATGCAGTTAATTTAAACATAAATCATCTAGATAGGATGATGTGATTGAATACTTGTCTCTCCTGTCTGACTTTCTTTGTAGAATTTTTTGGAAAGTCTTATATGAGGAGCCTTTTGAGAATCCTATTGTGGGAGATGACAGTTTATATACACTCAAAATGTTTTCCTTATAGTTTTTGTATCTCTAATAGTATATATATATTTCCTATTTCCCTGATCACTGTCCCCACTCTAGGTCCTTTACCCTCACAAACTCCTTCCTCTCAATCACCTCTGTTTTTAACTTTAGAGTGTGTGGGCCACATGGATATATACACACCATTCAATTTCCTTCAAAAATGACATGGTGATTAGATTATAACTTCTGTGTCAGGAAATAAGTGTAGGAAGCACAATAATTAAATGAAAATATTTTCAAGAAAGCATACCTTTACAGCGATATCAGTGTCATACTTTGAATTGTACATTTGTGTGGGACATTTTAGGTTGCAGTGACTTATGATGATGTGCATGTGAACTTCACTTCAGAAGAGTGGAATTTACTTGATCTTTCCCAGAAGAATCTCTACAAAGATGTGATGCTAGAGACCTACTGGAACCTCACTGTTATAGGTAAGAATGAGAATATTTCTTTTGATTTTCAAAATAAGGGACAGATGTTTCGTGGTTATTGATGATCACTTTTATGTTAGTTGAAGACAAGGAAGTTTGAGCTGAATAAAGCAGGTTCAGTGCTTTGAAAATTCATAGTACCCTGAATTTCACTCAATTTCCAATATTTTATCATGCCTTTTCTGGTACTGTGTTTTAGATTCTTTCTGGGAAGACCATCATATTGAAGAACAATATCAAGCTTCTAGAAGTCATGAAAGGTAATTTTCAGTTGCAACATATACAACTATGCCTTGGTCATAATTATAGTATGTTCTGTAAGCTCTAAAGAAAATCAAGAGCATTGCATTTCAGATCTTTAATTGTATTTATGATTATAATATTCTCTCAAAACCATGCACCTCATTGTATGTCATCTGATTCATGTATGCAAGGCATTTCCTTAAGAAAGAAGATGAAACAATGCCTTTAGAGATAACTTTATTTTATATATAGCATCATTAGAGCTATTCTGTGGACATGCCAATCTGTATAGTCTCATAGTACTTAGATATTGCACATTGAGTAGTGATGATTTTATATCCTAAATATTCTAATAAGCAAATAGTACATAGTAAAATTGGTGATACTCATATTCTTGTAGTAATATTGTTAAGTTTGGTAAGAGGGCAATTTATGAGAATCAAGAATGTTGTTGCAGAGAAACATTATTCTATATTCCACATATTATGAGAAACAAAAATTCAAACCATGTGAATGCAAAATAAAAATGTTTCATTTGTCATTCTTTTTGTATTATGTATATATTTAGTCAGAATGGATAAAAAACATTTGAGCATAGGGATATTGAGAGAAACAACATAACATTTTTGTTCTAAAACAATGAAAAGATATGTAGCATTCTGCCATTGGTAGATATTAGGAATATGATAGACATTTGCAATTAATTGGTGTTGTAGTTTTATATGGAACACTCCCAATTTCATAGTGTAGACAATCTTTACTACTAATGTATTAGGATACTAGGAATTTGGAAATTCTTCTGTGTGTCTTGGTCCACACTCAAATGTGTTGTAATTCACACTATAGGAAAAAATATGAATGCAATCAGGATTAAAAAAAATGAGTTGTTCAAATTTTCCTCAGATAGCTGAAATACATCATATAAATATGGCATATATAAAGATGATGTTATAAATATGAGCCATGTATTTACCATCACAGGTGACTTGAATAACTCATGATGAGGGAGAACATCATGAACATACAAAGTGCTAAAACCTTAAGATCTGCTGCTTCTTTACCATTAGACCAAATTGTAATCTTAATTTGTATTGATTATGATTGATGAGAGTAATGAATGTGGTAATGGTTTCACATGTGCTAATTATTGTTTCAGGCATGTAAGAAGTCATAGTGGAGAGAAAACCTATGAGTGTAATCACTGTGGCAAAGCCTTTGCAAGACCCAGGAATCTCCAATATCATAAAAGGATACATACTGGAGAGAAACCTTATAAATGTGATCAATGTGCTAAAGCCTTTGCAAGTCCCAGTCATTTCCATTATCATAAAAAAACACATACTGGAGAGAAACCTTATGAATGCAATCAATGTGGCAAAGCCTTTATAGTATCCAGTAATCTTCAATATCATAAAATAAGACATACTGGAGAGAAACCTTATGAGTGTAATCAATGTGGAAAAGTCTTTGCAACACCCAGTCATCTCCAAAGACATAAAATGACACATACTGGAGAGAAACCCTTTGAATGTAATCAATGTGGTAAAGCCTTTGCACAGCACAGTAGTCTCCAATGTCATAAAAGAACACATACTGGAGAGAAACCTTATGAATGTAATCAATGTGGTAAAGCCTTTGCACAGCACAGTAGTCTCCAATATCATAAAAGAACACATACTGGAGAGAAACCTTATGAATGTAATCAATGTGGTAAAGCCTATGCACAGCACATTAGTCTCCAATATCATAAAAGAACACATACTGGAGAGAAACCTTATGAATGTAATCAATGTGGTAAAGCCTATGCACAGCACAGTAGTCTCCAATATCATAAAAGAACACATACTGGAGTGAAACCTTACAAATGTAATCAATGTGATAAAGCCTTTGCAGGTCACTATGGTCTGCAATATCATAAAAGATCACATACAGGAGAGAAATCTTATTAATATAATCAATGTGGTAAAGCCTTTGCAACGCCCAGTCATCTCCAAAATCATAAGAGAACACATACTGGAAGGTATCTTTATGAATATCATGAATATCCTAAAACTTTTTCAGGTCACAGTGATCTCCAAAGTCGTAAAAGAACACATACTGGAGAGAAACCCATAATCATGAATACATGGAAGTTAAGAGCCCATTGGCTTACGAATATGATATTCTTAAGATTATTTCAGTTCTAGAGTCAGTTGTTATGGTATTTTGACAAAGAATGTCACTGCCTAATATACTTGTCTGAAGAGTATCATTGTGATTAACGTAAAGAGGTTTACATAAATTGCATTGTTCAAGGAAGTCTCAAATGTCCCCACTTAGATTTTGGAGTGTCAGATTTGATCAATCATAGCAAACTTACAAAATACCCTACAAAATGTTTGATTAAAATGGCAAAGCATTATCAAGAAGTTGAATCATGATAAATCCTGTGATCAAGGATATTCAATGGTCTTACAGGAATGGTTATGTTAGGGCAATTTTCTACCAAGACAAACTTAGGGATTTGTAGCTTTATGAAAGGGAATGGTATCCTATTAGGAAATATGAATATGGTTATTGTTTTTATATGGACAAAAGTAGATAGAAGTATGTGTCAAACTGACAAGGGATAGAATTTGATTTTTATTCTGGGTTTTAAATTTAAGATCTAAAAGGAAAAGCTTAGGTCCAGGCATCGCATTACATGCTTTTTATCCAGTGTTCAGGAGACTGAACCCAGTAGATCTCTGAGTTCACAGATAATCTACAGAGAAAGTTCCAGGACCTCCAAGTTTATGCAATGACATTTTAAAGAAAGTAAACTTGTGATAATGGAAAAGAAGGAATCATCCGTGTTCCAGCCCAGCAAGCAGCATGGCTCTGTCTTTAGAGGTATGACTAGAAAGGACTACTGAGACAACTGATGCTCGCTAGCTGTAGCTAATAATTTAGAGATGATGAAGAAGAAATCAGCATAACTGATGTGAAATCCTACAGGTAAATTTTTCTGAGTGACAATGAATCTATGTTCTATAGATAGCCTAGGTTGGACGTAATGATGGAGCTAGATTTGGCCATGAGTAAGAATCACCCAGGTGGTACAGGTTTCAAATGGATGAGGTTATCATCGAGCAGGTGAGGCTTGGCACCATTGAGTGATCTTAATGGGGCTATCTGTCATGCTTAGTAGCCACAGAAGAGTCCAACATACTGAAGATACAAGTACCATGGGATGAGCAGCAAGAACATTAGGAGCACTAGAGTGGAGCCAACTAGCACTTAGAGTGATAGAGAGGACAATGCTGGAAAAGTGAACCAATATCTTTGGGGGAGCAGAGATCATCATGTGTGGATCCTGGACATTGAAACAAAAAGCTGTGATATTGAAATTACCTTGGAGACACCAAGATTTTAAGATCTTAGAACTGTGTGTTACCTGCTCAGGAAAACTGCTTTAAGGGATTAAAACCACTCAAACATAAACAATTGTGCTTCAGTAAACTGCAGAAAGGAGTAATAGATCAGAAGAATACATTGTCATTAGACCTGGACATGGAGAGTTTGGAGAATGTTCAGCTGGCTTTTGGTCTTCTTTAGGTACAGGACTTCCTCACAGTGACCTTTAGGAATAGGATTGCAAATCCTGTTTATATGAAGACATATGTTGTGCTTTTTTTAAATATATGTGAATACTATTTCAAAAATAGGATTAATTTCAGAAGAGTCTTTGTACTTTGGACTTTTAACATTTTTGAGACTGCTTTATTTTGGGGACTTTTGTATTTGGAGCTCAAGCTTTGGTTACATGCAGTCTCTATACACTCACATGTTTGAACAATCACATGTGGGCCAAGCAGTATAAAATGTTAGAATAAATTTGCATGGCTAAGTTAGTGGCAATGTTAGGAGGTGTGACCATGTTGTAGGAAGTGCATCACTTTTGTTGTGGGTTTTGAAGTTCTACCTAGTGCTGAATAGACCCTTCTATTAGGTCCCAGGGAGACAGTGTCTTCCTGGGTGCCTTTTATCAAGATACAGAACTCTCAGCTTCTTCTCCAGCATCATTTCTTCCTTCATGCCTGCCATTCTTCCTGCTATGAGGAAAATGGATTAAGCATCTGAAACTCTAAGCCAATCCCAATTAAATGGTTGCTTTCATAGGTGTCGTCCTGTTCAGAATGTCTCTTCATAGCAATGTAAACCCTAAGACAGAAACACTGTGAGTGTACACAATGTGGTCAATTATTTGGACAATTCTTAAGTCTTTATGTTCATGAAAGAATACTTGCTAGAGAAAATCCTTATGAGTGGGTTGAGTATAATGAAGCCTTTGCAAACCTCAATAGTCTTCATCATTATGAAATAATACATACTGGAGAGAAAATCTATGAATGTTAGCAATGTGGTAAAGCCTGTATGTTATGGCATCCACTGAGTTCCAACACAATTCAAATACCAGGACAATTCAAATGACAACAATTTTTTTTAATCAACTTGCTACTCATTAATCAGGACCACAAAAGTATACACAGAACTGTAGCCATTGATTTTGTTCATATTTTTTTAGTTACTCATGTATCCAACAACTGTCCTGAAAGTGTTTATCAGTCCAGGTATTGCTTTGGGCAATTGTGGTTCATTATGCATAGGGCCATGTCATATTCAAATAAATGTAATTTTACTTACTCCTTTCTAATTCGTATTACGTTCATCCCCTTCAGTTATATTGCTGTAGTTCAACATTTACATAGTACTTTGAATACATAAAGAATGAACCACCTTGTCTTGTTTGTGAATTAGTGGAATTGTTTGGAATATCTTTCCATTTAATTTAATGTTGGCTATAGGCTTGTTGTAATGTGATGTTAGTATGTTTAGGGATATCCCTTGTGTCCTTATTTACTCCAAGAATTTCTACATAAAGTGGTGCTGTATATTGCCAGAGAATTTTCATCCCCTATTGAGATGTTTGGGTCTGTATACATAAGATAAATAAATAAATAAATAAATAAATAAATAAATAAATTTTATTTTTTTTTAAAATTTCTATATGCTTTGTTTATATTTCATATGACTTTCCCTTTCCCATTTCTCCCCTCCCCATAAGTCCCATAAGCCCTATTTCCTTCACCCATTCCTCAATCAACCCCCTCCCACTCCTCTGTCCTGATAATCCCCTACAATACTTCGTCAAGCATTTCTGGACCAGATCATTCTCTTTCCTGCTACTTGGGAATGATTTGATGTGTGAGTTGTTTCTTGAGTTTTCATAGCCTCTGGGCTAATATCCACTTATCAGTGACTGCATTCCATGTGTGTTCTTTTGTGAATGTCTTACCTCACTTAGGATGATATTTTCATTTCCAGTTCCAACCATTTCCCTAAGAATTTCATGAATTCATTTTAATTGCTGTGAGTAGTATTTCATTGTGTAAATACCCCACATTGCTCAAAGGTCCAAATGCATTATTCCTTGATTCCTTGTTTTATTCTCTTTCTATTTTATTGATTACAGCCTCCAGTTGGATAATTTCTTGATGTCTACTTCATTGTATAATTGCCCATTCACTTCTTTCTGTCCTAGACTTTAATTTGTGATCTTAAATTGCCAATATGTGAGCCCTTCATACAACAGTGTCCCTCTCCCTCCCACACTCCTCCTTACCTCCCCTTCTCTCCTGTTTTTTTTCATTATATTCCATATGTTTCCCTACTATCCTTTCCCCCATCCCAGAATTCTTTACTCTATTCCCCCTCCCATTTGCCTTTGAGAGGTTGCTTCATCACCCCCACATCCTCTCCTCTCATCCACCCACCCACCATCTCACCCCTCCATTTTCCTTCCCTGGGGCATCAAGTCTGTACAGGCTTAGATGTTTTGTCTCACACTTAGTACAGACAATGCAGTTCTCAGCTACATATGTTCCTTTGGCCATTCCCCAGCTCATGTATGCTCTTCAGTTGATGGTTTAAACTCTGTGAGCCCCCAGCGTTTGGCATTCTTTATAGTATTGGTCTTCTTAAGAGATTGGCATTCCCTAAAACTCCTTCAGTCCTTCCCCTAACTCTTCCATAATTGCCCCTCACCTGAGACCTGTGTCAGATACTGTCTCAATTAGTTGCTCTTAAAGCCTCTCAGAGGACAGCCATGCTAGGCACCTGTCTGCAAGCACATAGGAGTCTTTCCTTCCCAAAACGCTGTCGACCAGTGTTGTCTGTCTCATGTGTCATAACTATGCTTTCCTTGATTAGAAAATGGGGGCTTTACACACACCAGGCCTTACCGTTTGTTGTGAATCTGTAGTGACTTTTTGAGCAACTTATGACTAACCTCCATCTTTGCTTCTAGTGCAGCGTTGCTAGCGTGTATCTTTGTCAGAAGTATTATGTTGTTTTAGTTAGACCAGATTCAAATATTATACAGAAGTACAGAGATAAATTGCTTCATTGAAACTTTCCTCATATGAAAATATTTGATGATACTCAACATATTTTCATTTGTCTTAACCAAAGTAGAAATTAGTTATCGAAAATTTTTACATAATAAAAAAAATTGAGCTTACAAATGGGGCAGCACTGTCCCTTGTGACACCAATTAACAAAAGTTAGTGGAACATGATTTCATTCATAAGTCCACAGTCCTGATGATATTGTGAATTGGAATCTCAACTGGGGCATATCTTCCATCATTTTGATCTTTGTTTGTAAGCCATATACTTAATTATATTATGTATATAAGGTGATGGTACTGACTGTGTACAGTACACCCTCTAGGTGAGTTTTCTTGAACCTATAAGAAAGAGGACTGCAAACAACATGGACATGAAACCAGTAATCAACATTTTTCCACAGGTCTTCATGGAGTGCTTACATCCAATTTCTTGCCTTGGCTTCATTAGGTACACTGTGACCAAGGTTCATAAATAAACGCTTTTCTCACATATTCCTCTTGATTATGATTTTTTTTAAACAACAGAATTTAAGACTCTCCTTAATGTTAAAATGCCTGTGGCCTGTGTTGAAATTTGGAATATTATAGATTCTTGATGCAATAAATGCACTTATTTGAAAAGTGAAATAAAAGTGAGTGCTAGCAGAGTTTGAATCACAGTGACAATATTGCATATGACAACACTGAAGTGCTGGTCGTTAGAATAACTTTACAATGAGCTAGGCCTATGTTAGGAATGTGAGATAACATACAATGAAGGTAGCATTTATGAAAAGGACAATGGGGTTCAGGTTGTGCCTGCAATACTAGGCTCTGTTAATTTATGTGATAAGACACAATTTCATTATGAAATGTGTTTTATTGTGAAAAATCACTAATGGAAATGTCCCAAACAAGGCCTTTTCCACAATAAGGTCAGGGCATATGATGGAAACATAAATCATTCTAGATAAAGAGTCTCATCATATATTTTATCAAAATATGGGTACTAATGATAATTTCAGTTTAATATTACACACACCAACATTCACATATAAACACAGACATATTATTATTTCTTTTCATCAGGTGATGAAGGTCAGTGTCATTTTTTTCTCAAAGTACTGTTTGTTGCTTCATTTTTAAGTATTATTTGGTAGCTTATTTTTGACATTGTCATTTAATTACTTTTTCTTTAAGTTTCTTTTCTCCAAAACACACTTTTTAACACTCCCTGCACTCCTAAAATGCACATGTGCTCTTATACCATTAATTATTACTGAATGTGTATTCATTTACATATATATATATATATATATATATATATATATATATATTGCATGTATTTATGTTCAGATAAGGTCACATATTAATAAAGTCACTCGTAATTACATTATGCTATATTCAAATTCAGGGTCTTGATCTTCCACCATCACAGAGTTTTCCTTCTGTGATAGGAACAAATATAAATACCCTTAGGCAGTCAATTTTGAGAATGTGAATGCTTTTGGAACAGAAATCACAAATAGGATGTCTGCACAAAATCCCTTGCCTCAGCCGGGCATGGTGGCACACGCCTGTAATCCCAGCACTTGGGAGGCAGAGGCAGGAGGATTTCTGAGTTCGAGGCCAGCCTGGTCTACAGAGTGAGTTCCAGGACAGCCAGGACTACACAGAGAAACCCTGTCTCGAAAAACAAACAAAAAAAAATCCCTTGCCTCAGGACTCAGGAAATACTGGGGAAGCCTAGGTAGAATTGTCAGACCGTCTGCCCTGCCACTGATATCACCCCCAGCCCCACCCAGCCCTGAGTCCATACTTCTCAGCCCTGGGAGGGAGTGATGTTTGCATCCCTGTCCATCACCCAGAGCTGCTTGCCCCGCCCCTGAATCACGCCGGCCCTGTCCCGCCCGTGTCCATCAATCTCAGCCCCAGGGCAGGCTCCATGTTTCCATCCCTGTCCTTCACCAGGTGACCGCTGGACCCGCCCCTGACATCACCCGGTCCCTCCCCGCGTCCAGCCTCCTGGAAGGATGCCATTCACTTTCTTTCTTTTTTATGAATGAAAGTGAGTTGGGAGTTTGAATGAGTGTGTGGTCCAGCGGCAGAGGCAGGAGGGAGGTGAGCGCGCGCGCATTGAGATTTGAATTACATACACACCACACTTCACGCATGCTAACGGAGGAGACCATTATCAATTCATAGTCAAAGTGGCCCCACTGACCCAGCCCCAGTTAGGTTTGATCTCTGAGTAGAATTTGCTATCATCTGAACCTGACCTCTACCTTGAAGTGGCCTTCTTTGACTTTCTTACCAGGGCCATTTGCTGATTAGGAAAATGTATATATGTCCTCAGTTCTCATCACCTTCTTTTTTTTTTAATTTTCTGTATTCTTTGTTTACAATCCAAATGCTTTCCCCTTTCCCAGTTCCCCCCTCACCATATGTCCCATAAGTCCTCTTCCCTCCGTCCATTCCCCAATCAAGCCCCCCCCCATTTCTCTGTTCTGGTAATCCACCACAATACTGGATCCAGTCTTTTCAGGACCAGGGACTTCTCCTTCCTTCTTCTTGGGAATCTTTTGATTTGCTAATTGTGCTTTGAGTATTCAGACCTTCTGGGCTAATTAATATCCAATTATCAGTGGTTGGATTTCATGTGTACTCTTTTGTATTTGGGTTAACTCACTTAGGATGATATTTTCCAGTTCCAATCATTTGCCTACAAATTTCATGAATTCATTGATTTTAATTGATGAGTAGTATTCCATTGTATAAATATACCACATTTTCTGTATCCATTCCTCCCTTGAGGGACATCTGAGTTCTTTCCAACTTCTGGTTATTATAAATAAGGCTGCTATGAACATAGTGGAGCATGTGTCTTTGTTGTATGCAGGGGAATCCTCTGGATATATAAGAATCCGAATGGATCAACACTTAGCTCCTTGCACTAAGCTCAACTCCAAGTGGATTAAGAACCTCCACATAAAACCAGACACACTGAAACTAGTAGAAAAAGTGGGGAAGACCCTTGAGGACATGGGCACAGGGGAACAGTTCCTGAACAGAACACCAATTGCTTATGCTCTAAGATCAAGAATTGACAAATGGGACCTTATAAAAATACAAAGTTTCTGTAAGGCAAAGGACACCATCAGAAGGGCAAAACAACAACCAACTAATTGGGAAAAGATCTTCACCAACCCCACACCTGACAGAGGGCTAACATCCAATATATACGAAGAACAAGAAGTTAGACCCCAGAGAACCAAATAACCCTATCAAAAAATGGGGTACAGAGCTAAACAAAGAATTTTAATTTAAAGAAATTCAGATGGCTGAGAAGCACCTTAAGAGATGTTCAACATCATTAGTCATCAAGGAAATGCAAATCAAAGAAACTCTGAAATTCCACCTCACACCATTCAGAATGGCTAAGATTAAAAACTCAAGAGACAACAGGTGTTCACAAGGATGTGAAGAAAGAGGGACACTACTTCCCTATTGGTGGAATTGCAAGATGGTACAACCACTCAGGAAATTGGGCATAATACTCTCATCATCTCCTTGAAGGGGACACAAGCACTGGCTTAGGGAATGCATTTACCTTGATTTTGCAGGATTATGTTGTAGCCTAGGGTTGCTGGTCTTTCCCCCTCTCTCCCTCTTCCCTCCCTTCACCAGCTCATTCCACTCACCTGACAGGCTGAATCCCAACTGGTGGAGGTTCCTCACTGGTGGGTTTGGCTGAGTGGGAGAGCCCTGAGTCGAGCCAGCTAGGGTGCCCCCATTGGGGATGGTGGACAAGTCAAACACCGGTCCATCATACATGCCTCTTGGGACTGCATGCAGATCTGCCATCTGCAGCCAGAGAGACAGGTCACCATTATGCTTCCATTCAAATGACCCAACAGTGTAAAATGTGCTCGGGGAGGTATATTCATGTCAGTGAAGTTGTATGTGGAGAGGAATCCAGGAGAAAACACAGGAAACTGAGGGTAGAGGTCATCCTGGAAGGCCTCTGTAGATTCTGTCTAGAGCAGTGGTTCTCAACCTTCCTAATGCTGTGACCCTTTACAATTCCTCATGCTGTGGTGAACTCCAAACCTAAGCTACCACTTTAATGTAATTTTGCTACTATTATAGATCATAATGTAAATATCTGTGTTTTCTAATGGTCTTAGGCAACTCCTTTGGTAGGGTCATTTTCTGTCCCCCCACCTTGTCCCCCTTTTCCCCCCTCAAAGCAGTTGTGCTGCACAAGTTGAGAACCACTGGTCTATAGGATAAAACGACCATCTTGACCTCTGGAGAGGGAAATGGTTGAGGGGAGGGTAAGCATTGCTGTGGATGTCAACAGAGGCAGCAGGAGATCCCGGAACGTACAGGTAGCTAGAAGAAGGAACATGACAGAATGGAAGAACAATAAGAACAGTTGGCGTGAAGCCAGTAGGGAGGACAGGAGTCCTACCATAGCTTGGGTGGAAATCTGTCAGTCTCTTGCCACTAGCCAGGGCCAGGTCAGTGGCTGGGCGGGGCACCTCCATGGCCACTGGACATGAACCAAAGTGGCTGGGAGCAGCCTTCCCTGTGGTTATCCGAAGCCCTTGCAGCAGTGGTCAGTCTCCATTTTGCCACCAGGCCACCGCTAGAGAGGCCCAGGTATGCAGACTTAATCTGTGACTGCCATCGCTTGGGTGGAAATTTGCTAGGCCCTTGCCACTAGCCAGTGCCAGGGTGGCTGCTTGGCAGGACATCTCCACAACCACCACCATGCACTAACTCATTTCGGAACTGCCTTCCCTGAGGTCCTCTCAGCACTCACAGAGGCAGTCTCCATCTTGTCACCTGGTCGTCTGTAGAAAATCAACATGCAGGGCCCAGCCTCATGGGAGGTTCAAACACCAGCCAGTGACAACAAGCCATCTAAGGGCAGAGATAACCAGATGGCAAAAGGCAAACGTAGGAACGTTACTAACAGAAATCAAGGCAGCATGGCAGCATCTGAACCCAGTTTGCCTACAACAGGAAGTCCTTGATACCCCAACACACCAGAAAAACAAGATTTGGATCTAAAATCGCTGGTCAGGATGCTGATAGTGGAACACATAGATAAATCTCTTAGGAAATACAGGAGAAAATGGATCAAAAGTTAGAAGCCCTTACAAGGCAAACACAAAAATGACTTAAAGAAACTCAGGAGAATATGGATCAAAAAATAGAAGCCAATAAGGAAGAAGTACAAAAATCACTTAAAGAAACACAGGAGAACATCGGTCAACAAGTAGAAGTTATGAAAGAGGAAACACAAAAATCTCTTAAAGAATTACATGAAAACACAAACAAGCAAGCGAAAGATTTGAGCAACTCCATCCAGGATCTAAAAACAGAAGTAGAAACAACTAAGAAATCGCAAAGGGAGACAACTTTGGAGATGGAAAACATTGGGAAGAAATCGGGGGACATAGATGCAAATATCAACAATAGACTACAAGAGATAGAAGAAAGAATCTCAGATGCTGAAGATACCATAGGAACCATGGATTAACCAGTCAAAGAAAATGCAAAATGCAAAAACCTTGTAACCCAAAACATCCAGTAAATCCAGGACACAATGAGAAGACCAAACCTAAGGATTATAGGTATAGATCAGAGTGAAGATCTACAATTTAATGGGCCAGCAAATATCTTCAACAAAATTATGGAAGAAGACTTCCCTAACCTAAAGAGAGAGTTGCCCATGAACATACAAGAAGCCTACAGAACTCCAAACAGACTGGACCAGAACAGAAATACCTCCTGTCGCATAATAATCAAAATCCCAAACGTACTAAACAAAGAAAGGATATTAAAATCAGTAAGAGGAAAAGGCCAAGTAACATATAAAGGAAGACCTATCAGAATTACACCAGACTTCTCACCTGAGACCATGAAAGCTAGAAGATCCTGGGCTGATATTATGCAGACTCTAAGAGAACACAAATTTCAGCCAAAACTACTATACCCAGTAAAACTCTACATCGCCATAGATGGAGAAACCAAGGTATTCCATGACAAAACCAAATATGCACGATATCTTTCCACAAACCCAGCCCTAGAAAGGATAATAGGGGGAAAACACCAACACAAGGAGGGAAACTTCACCCCGGAAGAAGCAAGATAGAAACCTCCTCTCATCAAACCTAAAAGAAGATAAACTCAAATATAAAAAAAAAAATTCAAAAATGTCAGGAGGTAATAACTACTATTCCTTAATATCTTTTAATATCAATGGACTCACTTCCCCAAAACAAAGATATAGACTAACAGACTGGATACGGAATCAGGACCCTACATTTTGCTGCATACAGGAAACACATCTTGGAATCAAAGACGAACATTACATTAGAGTAAATGGCTGGAAGACAATTTTACCACACACAGGAGAGCTAACAGAAGTTCTTGCCACTCCGCCCCTCATGACTTAGAGAATGTGAGTGAATGGTCTTGGAAGGTGGTGGCACTCTGCAGGACAGGAGAGGAAGAGAGCTCTCGGTTCTGAGTTCTTCAGTTTCGGCTTCGACACTCACTGACTCTGTGACCTTTAGAAATCATTTAACTGCTTCCTCTGTTTTAGTTCTCCACTCGAAAGGTAGAAGGTTATTTCAGAAGAACTACCCTTGGCTCTATTAGTGATACGGTTGCTCTAAACTACCTTTATTCTTATTTTTGAATGAATATTTGAATGTAGATGTATTTTTATTCCCTTTGTTGACACTGTGAACCATGAACACTCACACAGTGAGCACCTCAGGGCTAGAGAATATCACACAGAGGTCAGAATTCCAAAGCTTGATTGGGGAGGAATAAAGATGTTCCCTCAGGAATAAATACATAAGTCAGATTAGAAGTAGCAATGGACCTTACAGGACCTCATAGGACCTTACAGTGGGGTACTGCATCAGTAAGGAATCTGTTTGCAAGTGCTTCATGTTTGCATGGTTTCCTCTTCTGTCTAGGAGGTGGCCTTGATTAAGTGAACGAAATTCCTATGATTGGAGTCACATGCAGAAGTTGAGCAAATATGGCAAGTCAGGACACATTTCTTTTCCCAGCATGGCAGTTGTAAAATATCAGACTCCAGTGTGTTTCTCCCTTGAGGGCTAATTTTCCTCAAGATTAGCAGAGACCAGCTTCTGCAGAGAATCAGAGAGTACTGCTGACTTAAAGGCAGGGTTTCCTGCAACTGTTCAGTGAAGTTCCATCTTACAGGAGAGTTTTGCATGTTACATTGGGAGCTGGCAAACTTTCCCTTGCGAAACACCTAACTCTCCAAAGTGAAGGGGAAAAAATTAATAGCTTTTCTTGTCAAGAAACATAATCATGCTTTTGTATTGCTTAGCCCTTTATTTTTCATATAGATTAATTAAAATATGGAACAATTTTATACATGCCTACATGTCTACCCTCAAGTGTTACATTTAAAGCAACAGGATGGCTTAGAGATCCCAGGGCTCAAATTCAGGGATACTGATTCTCCCACATTATATAATCACTGTGAGATGGCTGGCAGAATTGCCTTGCTACTTAAACTATTGTTGAGGTCTGACTCATTCTTGTCTGCGTATTTCAGTCATGTGCAAAGAGTAATTCACCTAACTGTGCATGTGTTGTAATTCCACTGTGCTCATGCTTACAAGATCTTTGATGAATGTCTTCGGTGCCCCACTAGTGGCACTGGGCAAAATTAAGATAGCAATGGCTTTACAGAGCACTGTTTTCAACTCTTGGGAAACTGAGACCATCTAGTGCTGTTCCTTTTTCAGAGTACAGGCATAACCGTGGTGACAGCAAGCCCTTACAAAGATCCAGCTTGATTGACTGATATCTTTTGGGAAAGGCAGGCAGGTGGAAGTAGATGGTAGACACTGAGCCAAGTTTGTGTAGAAAAACCAGTGCTGAAGGTCAGAATGGCATTTATAATTCGCCAGATTCTAGCATGGCTGAGACATAGTGCCTCTCTACTAAGAGCAAACACACACACACACACACACACACACACACACACACACACACAAACACACACACACACACACACACACAAAGATTTAAAACCCTCCTCTTTCATTCAGCTCCTGTCTCTGAAGTTCTCACGTGTTCTTTTTGACATTTCGCTTGTATTCCATCACTATTTAACTCAGAGCATTTGCCCTGACCTTCAGAGGGGTGAAGGGTGAGACATAGCAACACAGGGATGCCTGGACTCTGCTCTAGGCTGGCACCCCTGCACGTGTCAGGAACCACACGCATACTACAGCTTCCACCCTTTGGTCTTCTCTATTGCCGACTCAGTGTGCTGACTGTGTTATGGACTGACCTTCCCTCATCTGGCCCCTCCTTCTCCTGGACCTTGTCTGCATCCTCCAAAACAGCAGCTCTCAAAAACCTTTTCTAAAGGCCAGCAGGTCCTCACAGGGTGATATGGACTGTTCTGTTCTGTGTCTTTAAACACTGAGATGGGGTTAGGAGATCAGGCGACCCTAAAGTTCATTTCTCTAGTTTCTATTCCCATTTGGCTGCTTTGTGAGCACTGTTGCTTTCAGAATCGGCGATATGCTGGTTACAGTGCAGTGTGGGAGTTGGGTAAATGACTGGCACACAGTGTGAGGCCAGTTAGAAAGAAAAACAAACAAAACCAAATTCCCTGGCCTGGGGCTGTGACTCAGTAGTAGACTATGTGCTTAGCATGTGCGAAGACCTGGGTAGGTTCCTAGCACCCCCAGACACAGAATCCCTGAATCTGGCTGTGCAGAATAGCTGGTTCTGAGTACCACCCACTGCTGTGCATTTTAAAGAAGAGGAAAAACATCAGCAACAAACCAAACCAAACTAGCAAGCAAACAAACAACTTCCCCAAGAACTCCTGGTAATTGCTTCTTGCTTTTACCTTTTAATTTGGGCTAAAAGTTAGTGCCCGCCAGATGAAATATCCTTATTTCTGAGAAGGATTAGTGCTGAGAACTTCAGGAAACAGTGGGACTCCTTCGTCCTTTCCTCTGATCCTGGTGCAATCTTCCCCAGCAGCATCCTCCCTCCTCACTCTACAGAGCATCTTAAAGGCCTGAGCAGGGTTCAAAAACCAAAATGTCCTGGGGGAAACACCACTCTGTGCACTGCAACCAGAAATCTCCAGGGCATTCCCAGTGACTCATCGTGCAGGGGTGGGGCAATTAGCTACCCATGAGGCAATCCTGGTAAGATCCTGACTCCCTAGAAGGACATGTCCTCCTAAGAGCCAATGATCCTATTGAAACCCTGGTGTTGGCTGAGGTCATGTTTAGGACAGGCATGAATCTCAAAGCAGCACAGAGCATTTGTAAATTAATCCCAGTGATCTAGTTAATTAGTGGAAGTCCAGAAATGGCTGGATTTCCTATCTTCATGGCTTTCTTGGTGACACGTGAATTAGTAACCAGGAAGGCTGTTGTTGTGGATGTTGATACCCGTCTTGCTGCTCGAGGTGGACAGGGGTTGTGGGCTGCAGTGCTTCATATGCTCAGTGACCAGGCAGGGCAAGTGCTTGGCTCAGCCCCTCTGTGTCCCTGTGTTCTGTCCACATGATCTCTGTCTTCTACTTCTGCCCACCTGTGATTGCTAGTCAATGTGAGTTCACTGTGCCTGCTCAACGTGACACCCCAATTCTCCACATTTCATTCTATGTGCTGTTCCCAACTGGTGGTTGATTTGAAAACCACCAAACCAATATATATATATATATATATATATATATATATATATATATATATACATATATATATACATATATATACATATATATACATATATATATATATGTGTGTGTGTGTGTGTGTGTGTGTGTGTGTGTGTGTGTGCTTCTGTTGAGCCCTAGTGTTTGTGATATAAATGTGCCTGCATGGATTAAAATGTCTTCTGTAACAATATGTGCTCAGACTCCCTTTGTCAAATGTGTATGTCTCTGGCCATCCCAGGTTGTCCACTCTTCCTTCCATTTCCATGAAGCAGAACGTCTCCTTAGCATGGATAGTATTGGACCTCTGTAGCTGCACATTTGTGTCGAGTCACTTAAGGATTGCTGCGAGCATCCTGGCTTCTGCCTTTCTCTGTGACTTCAGGCTTATAAACAGTCCATATATGATCCCTTTGTGTTGTCCTCCATCCTCCTGGGTCCTGCTTCTTTTTTATAGCCATAGGTGGGTATTCCAAGGCCCATAATCTGAGCTAGAAGGACAACAGAACCCTTGGGAACTTTCAACTAACTCGTAGGCTCACAACAGCTCCACAGTCAGCAACCTGCAAGGTCCTGGGCCTGTCCTGGAGTTAGTGAGCTATGAATTCCTGCTCACCAACTGCCCTGTAGACCCTGCCACACTGTTTCCTGTATGCTGTTGCCATTAGCCGAAGGTCAGGGTTCAGCAATCCTAGGTTCTGAAGAGCACCAGCCTTAAGTGTGTGCTCTCATTTGGCAGGCTGCAGTGGCCCCTTTCTCCCCTCATCTTCTCCTCAGATGTGTGTTTCCTCTGTGATGGGTTGGTGTGAGAAGAGTGACTTCTCAAAAGTTCTTTGGATCGAGAATGCTTTTGTTCCTCTTCACCTTGTTCAGTGTTCTCACTCCTGACCTGGTCAAGTGTGAGCGTCAAGGGCTTGAGGCTCCATCGGTGTGAAAGTTAGCCAGTGCATCAGTTCTTCAACTAGCCGTTTCCGCCTTCCCATGTGCTCCATGGCCATTGAACACCATTGTAAGTGCCCACCGCCCCTTCTAAAGCCACTCCAATCTTTAGCAGGCTTAAATAGCTGTTCGTTGGTCAGGAGAAGGGAGATATATTTGACCAGTCCTCAGTGTGGCCATCTTAATCTCTTTGGCTGAATATACAGAGGGAATCTCTCTCCTCCTGGGTTCCCTAGGCAGATAAAATGAAAGTCTAGAGATGCCAATGACCAGTTTAGCCTTGACAAGGAGTGAGCTTTACTGGGGCAGAAGCACTTAGTTGGGAAGGCTGGACAGAGATGGAAACTGCCTGGGTTCATTATTTCCATTCAGCAGGCTCAACTTTGCCTTATTTTATCTGAGCTCTTTAGACATCCTAAATCCCCATTTCTAGACCTGTCTGTGTACCTGTATATACCTTGCCATAGACCGTCCTATGCAAATGAGACGAGGATTCAGGAATGTGTCTCAACTCAGGGAGAGGCATGATTGAGGTTCATAGCCAAAATGATCTAAGAGTCCTTACTTGAACTTTTATCTCCTTGTTTGTGGGGATTTTTATGTTTCTTCTTTTACAGTGCTGGGGATCGAACCTGGGACCTTCTCCCTACTAGGCAAACAAATGCACAACCTACAAGCTTCATCCTCAAGGCTGGATGACATGTAAAAACTCATTATACAAGTCACAACTTCCAACTTTCTAATATGCATGGTGAGAAAGAGTGGGCACTGCAAGCAGTTTTCATGAGAGATTCACTGAAATTAGAGATCAGCTGGTGAAGAAAACATCTGGTCTGTATTTACATGGGGGTTTTCCTTCCATGCCCAGACTTTTGGAAATACGTAGATGGTGTTTACAGAAGGGCATAATAACAAGGATTGGCAGAACACACACACACACACACACACACACACAAGCAAAACAAAAAACTTTTTGAAAGTTCCTTCTCAGAATCCGCTAGTTTTATCTCCAAGAAATGTTTTTTTACACTAAAAGTAAATTTGATTATTTATTAGAAAATTTTAAGTGATTTCCAATGTTCCAACTTCCATTGTCAGGTCAGTGTCCCACAGTTCAATCTCAGTGAAGGACAATAGAGGTATCTTCTTTTGTCTTGTATGGTGTGTGTGTATGTGTCTCTGTGTCTCTCTCTCTCTCTCTCTCTCTCTCTCTCTCTCTCTCTCTCTCTCTCTCTGTGTGTGTGTGTGTGTGTGTGTGTGTGTGTGTGTGAAATTTACATATCTACATGTGGCTGTGCATCCGTGTACATGATGCCTGATCCTGGGCACCAGGCAAGGACACCAGATATTCCATTGTAACACTTTTCACCAATGAACCAAAGTCTTTCCTTGAACTTGAAGCCAGCAAACACAGCTATCCTCCTGTCTCTACCCCATTCCCAGCACCAGGGTTATAGGTATACATGTTAGTCATACCCAGGTGTTTAGGTTGGCACTGAGATTGGAACTCAGGTCCTCTTTCTCACACTGCAAGCTCTCTTACCCACTGAACCATTTCCTAGTCTTGCAGAGTTTCCATAGATTAGGTGAAACGGTTTTCCATTCACAAACGACTGGAGAGCGATGATGATAATTTTATAATTACTTTAATAGCCAGGTTTACATTAATAGTCACTTGATGAGCTCTTTTATTTGTTTCTTTAATCTCAGCTAGCTCAATACACAGTTTTCTTCATGGTTCAAACCAAACAGCTCTTCAATCTCCGAGCTGCCTCACAGTAAGCACAGGTCACAGGGAGACTCACTGTCTGTCCAAAGCCACCAGACACAGGACTGAACACCCACACACCATGTCTCAAAGGGGAATTACTAGGAATGCTGGCTGCCGGGCCAGCCCAGGACTGCATCAGGACTCAAGCTGGGCTGTCTAGGGGAGAAGATCTGGTAGTCTTGGGGCAAGAAGCAATGTCGGGGAGCACTCGCTACTTGGAAGGGACTTAGCTGAAGGAGCAGAATGGAGTCCAGAGTAAGGACTCAGGCCTTGGGAGATAGACCTCTGGATATCACAATAAAGAAAACCCAAAGAGCTACTGGACTCTGAAGATGGAGAAATACCATTTTGGAGGATGACTATAATCCTATTAGTTTAATAAAACAAAACCACAAAAACTTAGAAGTCACAGATTTCTCTCCACTGGGGAAACTGGTTTAATTGCGCCAGGGAGACTGGATCAACCTCTTGAGCCTGTGGCCCTTCCAGAAAGAATGCCAATAGATAGGTCTCTACTGGGGGCCCAGAAGTAACTTGGAATTTGGAGATTGCAGGGTATTCTTAGAGGGGCCTTGGAGGAACGCCCAGAAGACAAAGCCCCTTGAGAGAGCATAGTATCCCACCCTGGGATCACATGCCAGAAAATGGAGAGTGACCCTGGAGGAAGTCCCGGCCCACTGTAATTTTCCTTCCTGAAACCCAGTGGCTGGGGCTGTCTGTCAGTGAAGCAGAACCAATTTACATTTAAACTTGTAATCCAAGGAACGCCATAGTTTAGAAAAATTCTCATATTAAGAAAACAGTTGGGGAGCTGCCCAGGAATTCTCTGGATTTACTATCCTTGGGCACTACTAATAATGAATGAAGAAAGGGGCGCATCCTGAGATGGTCCCTTGAGGACTTGGAGAAGCTAGCTGCTCCTTGCACAGGGAATGAACGCTTGTGTGGAATATAAGGTTTTCGGAACACTTTGGAAGTGCCAAGTGCAGTGCAGATGACCAAGAGCAGTTTGTTTTTCATGACCAGAGAGACCCTGTTGGGTCTCAGGCATGGGAAACCACACAGCTGTGGTGGCCCAAAATTAGTTCATTTATATATCTCTTCCACCATCTGGTGGTCACCGGTGGTACTATGACCTGTGCTGCTGCCAACCCTGGCTATTGAGGTATTTAGTGTACATGCTGCAGATCTGGCAAACTCCCTTTGCATATAAAAGTCCTTCTGTTTTCCTGGATATATCCCCAAATTTGAATTGTAGTTCAAAACTTCATTCCCCTCTTTTTTTGCTAAAGTCTCCTTTAGAATGAAGCACCAGGAGAGCTTTAAAGTAGCAAGATTCCTATCATGAGCTGAAAGAGCCTTTTATACGATTAGAACAGAAGCTAGCTTTCTTAAGGAAATGCCCTTCCTCTGCTAGTTTCACATCCTGATGTGTCCAAACTGTTCATATTTCTCTAGTTCTCAGTTTTATGACAGCCTAAAGTCAGGGCTGGGGGCAAGGGCACAGTGGCAGAGTTTTGCCTAGCAATTGAGAAGCCCTGAACTCAGTTGTACAGCAGCACAAAATGAAATAAACAAAATTTCCCCACCTCAAAAAAAAGACAAGAAAAACAAACAACATCTGCAGGCAGAGATGGCGGTTTCTCTTAAGTACTTAGAAGGTGGGAGGCCTGCTCTGTTCCTCAGAGTACTTAATGCACAGTGTGATGGTTCTCACTGAGTGGGCCCTCAGAGCACAGAAGTCTGAGCCAAGGTGGATGCCATGTTTCCTACAGGAGAGTATCCCGGCTTCTACAGACCCCTGCCTTGCTCACAGAATCTGGGTCACGATTGATTCTGGAAATGCTGTGATAGGAACATGGACTTCCAACTCTGACAGACAAAGGGGGTTCCTTCTTAAATAACGTTGCTGCCCACTGCCCTGATGTGCTGCACACCGAGAAATTTGCATCATGTCGCTTCATCCATATCATCTCAGAGATTTAGTACCAATTAAATAGTGCCCCCGGGATCCCCTAACAGACGGGGAAACACTTGGCTTGGAATGGAAAACGTGGTCACACAGTATACAGCATACTACTGCTGCTCAAGGCTGGCTTCCCTAAATCTCTGCTGAACTACTGCAGAAGTGGAGAACATCGTGAATGTGCTCACATCCAAGATGAAGAGATTAGCCATTCTCCATGAGCAAACGAAACCCTTAACTCCATCTCTACCATGGTCCTAACTCAGCAGGTAGGAACACATGCCTCCACTTAGCTTTCAGACATGAGAGAGAGAGAGAGAGAGAGAGAGAGAGAGAGAGAGAGAGAGAGAATACCCAGGGCTGAGAGGAAGGGTGTCTAAGCTTGCCTGTCCTCCCCTAGATGGAGCAGCGGCTGCACTCTCAGTGGAAGCCCCTCAGAAGCCTCGGGGAAGCTGAAGAGGAAGAGACCTGTCCATCTGTCCTCCGGGTGTGGTCTTCACAGCCCGGGATATAAGAATAGAAAGCAACAGGAGAAAGAGGCCGGAGCAAACGCCGACATTATTCAACAGGTGGAAGAAATGGCTGGATTCTCTCATTCAATACATGATTAAAGAAACAAGATCTACTAGGAAAGGACTTGACCAAGTCCAGAACCCAAAGACCTCCTGCCTTCTCTGCAGATCCCAGAGGGCTGTGATGGAGCACCCTCTGCCCCATGTGGCCATCTTCCTTAGAAATGAACACACATCATAACACAACACATAATGCCCTTCTGCTCACCCCACCCACCCACCTCCCTAGTACATGTCCCGCCCCAGCCCCATTGCGCCCTCCATCCTGCCCTGGGCTCCCACCACCCAATCACCCAAAGACCCTTCGTGCCATCATTCATTTCCTCCACATCCCAGCTTTGTCTGTCCCCTTGTCATAAGATGCAGCACTACAAACGCTCTCAACACTATATATGCAGAATCAACCTTAGTGACCTGTCTGTTTGCATGCATGGAAGAGTGGGTGCGGGTCAGAGTGGCATCGAGAAATCGAGGGTATGCATGAACAGAAATCAAAGCAATTCATAAAGCTAGGCAAGCGAGCATAACATTGGGGAACATAAGGCTTGAGTCTTAGTGATTCTTTAGATCTCAACTGTTTGGATTCGCGTTCCTTCTTAAATATCGGTGTACCATTTTGGCTTCAAATTGTATTTCTTCTTGCTTCTGCCTCCCTCTTTAAAGGGAGGGCTTGCTAAACTCAGGGATGTGATATTAGAATGGCCTCCAGGGGGCGCCACAATGCGTTTGCTGGCTAGGAGGACACCCTCATCCACTTGGTTGCCTGCAGATGGAGACAATTTCCCAGAGAGAAACAAGGGGAGAGAGATGTGTGGGGGAAAGAGAAAAGGAGTCATTTTAAGAGCCATTTTAAGATCAGTAGTAAGTACTTTCCTGGTGCACAAGAAACTTAACACCAAATCTCAAACTTTGCAAATTCAAGACTCTCCCCTTACCCCCACCACACAGACAGAAGTGAACACACTCCCAATGGCTTGGGAACAGCAGTAATCCCAATTGCTTGGCAATGTTACCCCAAACTTTGAGTCCTCTGTTGCTCCCTAGATCTCCCCCAATCTTTCCTGTGAGCTCTGCTCCTACTCCCCCCACCCTCACCTTTCTCTCTATGTGCTGAGGTCTCACCTTTAATGTCTTTTCTGTCCTGTTACCTTGCTTCCCTCAGGTGTATGTTTTACATGGTAGGGAAGTTCACCTGCATTGACCTTGACCCATTTTAGGACAATCATGGAGCAATTAAACAATCATTCTCCATATCAAAGAGTTCTTTAGAAACAGACTGAGTCCATAACACGGCAAACACATGGAAAGGTAAAGGTTCAGTCACCAGATGCTATCTGTGGCATCCTTTTACTGTGAAGGGGAAACTGGGCTCCAGGAACATGAAAACAATGTGCATTGAGATTTGAATTACATACACACCACACTTCACACATGCTAACGGAGGAGACCATATCAATTCATAGTCAAAATGGCCCCATTGACTTGGCCTCAGTTAGGTTTGATCTCTGAGTAGAATTTGCTATCATCTGAACCTGACCTCTAACTTGAAGGGGCCTTCTTTGACTTTCTTACCAGGGCCATGTGCTGATTAGGAAAATGTATATATGTCCTCAGTTCTCATCACCTTCTTTTTTTTAAATTTTCTGTATTCTTTGTTTACATTCCAAATGCTTTCCCCTTTCCCAGTTCCCCCCTCACCATATGTCCCATAAGTCCTCTTCCCTCCATCCATTCCCCAATCAAGCCGCCCCCCATTTCTCTGTTCTGGTACTCCACTACAATACTGGATCCAGTCTTTTCAGGACCAGGGACTTCTCCTTCCTTCTTCTTGGGAATCTTTTGATTTGCTAATTGTGCTTTGAGTATTCAGACCTTCTGGGCTAATTAATATCCACTTATCAGTGGTTGGATTTCATGTGTATTCTTTTGAATTTGGGTTAGCTCACTTAGGATGATATTTTCCATTTCCAACCATTTGCCTACAAATTTCATGAATTCATCGTTTTTAATTGCTGAGTAGTATTCCATTGTATAAATATACAACATTTTCTGTATCCATTTCTCCATTGAGGGACATCTGGGTTCTTTCCACCTTCTGGCTATTATAAATAAGGGTGCTATGAACATAGTGGAGTATGTGTCTTTGTTGCATGCAGGGGAATCCTCTGGGTATATAAGAATCCGAATTGATCAACTCTTATCTCCTTGTACTAATCTCAACTCCAAGTGGATTAAGGACCTCCACATAAAACCAGACACACTGAAACTAGTAGAAAAACTGGGGAAGACCCTTGAGGACATGAGTACAGGGGAACAGTTCATGAACAGAACACTAATTGCTTATGCTCTAAGATCAAGAATTGACAAATAGGACCTCATAAAATTACAAAGTTTCTGTAAGGCAAAGGACACCATCAGAAGGACAAAACAAGAACCAACTAATTGGGAAATGATCTTCACCAACCCCACATCTCACAGAGGGCTAATATCCAATATATACAAAGAACAAGAAGTTAGACCCCAGAGAAACAAATTACCCTATTAAAAAATGGGGTACAGAGCTAAACAAAGAATTTTCATCTGAAGAAATTCAGATGGCTGAGAAGCACCTTAAGAAATGTTCAACACCATTAGTAATCAGGGAAATGCAAATAAAAACAACCCTGAGATTCCACCTCACACCAGTCAGAATGGCTAAGATTAAAACCTCAAGAGACAACAGGTGTTGGTGAGGATGTGGAGAAAAAGGAACACTCCTTCACTGTTGGTGGGATTGCAAGATGGTATAACCACTCAGGAAATTGGGCATGACAGTGTCATCATCTCCTTGAAGGGGTCACAAGCACTAGCTTAGGGAATGCATTTACCTTGATTTTGCAGGATTATGTTGTAGCCTAGCGGTGCTGGTCTTTCCCCCTCTCTCCATCTTCCCTCTCTTCACCAGCTCATTCCACTCACCTGACAGGCTGAATCCCTATGGGTACTTGATTCCATTGATAAAGATTCTCTAAATGCATCAGGACTGATGTGGCCAGAAAACCACAGACAGAGGTGAACACACTCCCAATGGCTTGGGAACGGGACTAATCTCAATTGCTTGGCAAAGTCACCTCAACAAGTTGAGCCCCTCTTCCTCCCTTGCCCCCTAGATCTCCCCCATCTTTTCCTGTGATCTCTGCTCCTACTCCCCCCCTCTTTCTCTATGTGCTGCAGTCTCACCTTTAATGTATTTCTGTCCTGTTATCCTGCTTCCCTCAGGTGCATGTTTTCCATGTTAGGGAAGTTCACCTGCATTGATCTTGCCCCATTTTAAGACAAGCATGGATCAATTAAACAATCACTCACCATATTAGAGAGTTCTTTGGAAACAGATGAAGTCCATAGGGAAACACATGATAAAGGTTCAGTCACCAGATGCTATCTCTGGCATCATTTTTACTGTGAAGGGGACACTGGGCTCCAAGAACATGAAAACTGTCTGAGCTACATGTGCATTGAGATTTGAACTCCATACACACCACACTTCTCACATGCTAACAGAGGAGAACACTATCAATTCATAGTCAAAAATGGCCCTATTGATCCAGCCCCAGTTAGGTTTGATCTTTCAGTAGAATTTCCTATCATCTGAACCTGACCTCTATCTTGAAGGGGCCTTCTTTGACTTTCTTACCAGGGCCACTTGCTGATTAGGAAAATGTACATATGTCCTCAGTTTTCCTCACTTCTTGAAGGGGACACAAGCACTGGCTTAGGGGGTGCATTTACCTGATTCTGCAGGATCATGTTGTAGCCTAGGGTTGCTGTTCTTTCCCCCTTTCTCCCTCTTCCCTCCCTACACCAGCTCATTCCACTCCCCTGACAGGCTGAATCCCGACTGGTGGACGTTCCTCACTGGTGGGTTTGGCCGAGTGGGAGAGCCCCGAGTTGAGCCAGCTGGTGTGCCCCTCTTGGGGGTGGTGGTCAAGTCAAACACTGGTCCATCATACATGCCTCTTGGGACTGCATGCAGATCTGCCATCTGCAGCCAGAGAGACAGGTCACCATTCATGCTTCCATTCCAATGACTCAAAAGTGTAGAATGTGCTCGGGGAGGAGTCATCGTGTCAGTGAAGTTGTATGTGGAGAGGAATCCAGGAGAAAACACAGGAAACTGAGGATAGAGGTCATCCCAGAAGGCCTCTGTAGATTCCATCTAGAGCAGTGGTGCTCAACCTTCTGAATACTGTGACCCTTTACAATTCCTCATGCTGTGGTGAACTACAAACATAAGCTAACAAATAAATGTAATTTTGCTACTGTTATAGGTCATAACATAAATATCTATTTTCTAATGGTCTTAGGCAACTCCTGTGAAAGGGTCTTTTCCTGTCCCCCCACCCCGTCCCCCTGGATCCTCTCAAAGCAGTTGAGATCCACAGGATGAGAACAACTGGTCTACAGGATCAAATGACCACATTGGCCTCCAGAGAGGGAAATGGCTGAGGGGAGGATAAGCATTGCTGTGGATGTCAACAGAGGCAGCAGAAGGACCAGCAAGTACAGCTAGCTAGAAGAAGGTACATGACGGAAAGGAAGAACGACTAGGCCAGTTGGCATGAAGCCAGTAGGAAGGACAGGAGTCTTAAGATGAGGTCACATACACTGGCAGAATAAGATCTCATGGGAGACACACTCAAGGCTTTTCAGGACTTTTCTCAAGTTGGGGCTTCAAAGCCCTAAGCTGAGTGTCTGTGGTCCAACCCGTTGACCTTCGGCTATGAACTTGCCTGGGGACTGTGTAGTTAGTCAGCAATATCAATTACCTTTGTGTGTTGTGCTGGAATTATGTCAAGGATTGGGGTTTATAGCTTTGTGAAATATGCCATGTCCCACAGCAACATTTATGGCCTATGAGACAAGCATGATGAGACCACCCAGGCAGAAGCAATCATATGCAATCCCTGTCACACCAAGGGCCACAGTGAGGCAGGGAGCATGTGTATCCCTATGAGCCTGTCAGGGAAGGATGAACCGTGTTGAGACCTGTGTGGACCTTACCCCTGTCTTCTGTGCATCGACCAGAAAGGGGCCCTGTCTTCATGGGATGAGGGCTGTACAGTCATCAGTACTCCTCATCCTGCAACACTATTGCCAGGCCATTTCTCTGGTCCCAGAATCTAAATTAGCAAGAAAATGTCTACACTGGGGAAGTTTGTCTTGTCTTTTCTAGTAAGCCAAAAAAACTGATGTAGAGAGCTCAAATCTTACACTGCTATTCCACCACAGGGTCTGGGATAACTCATGTGAGGAGAGTTCCAAGAACAACTTGAAGCTGGAAAGGGGAGAATAAGGACTCAGAGAAATGAGGACCAATACCCAATCTTTAAAAGACCCAAACTACTCCAGTGTGTGTGTGTGTGTGTGTGTGTGTGTGTGTGTGTATGTGTGTGTGTATGTGTGTGTGTATGTGTGTGTGTGTGTGTGTGAGAGAGAGAGAGAGAGAGAGAGGAGAGAGAGAGAGAGAGAGAGATTTCATATGAACCACAGTAATTAAAAGCTGTAAGCATTTTCCCAATGGAGCAACCTTGGGAAGGCTAGAAGAGAGATGGCTGAGTATCAAGTCGTTCTAGTTTTAACCCTTTAGGGAACAACTTTTCTATAAAAAATATACTATCATTATGTCACATTCCTCCAATTTTAAATTAAAGTATTATAGTACTGTGTAAGAATTACTGGGGGAAATGAAATTTCTCTTTGGCCAAACATATTTAGAAAAATCCTCTTTTCAGATTTTGAATTTTGCCCACCATTGCTCTGGCACCAAACTGCTGCTATGTCTGTGTCTGGGAGGGTCTGAGGGAGCCTAGTACTCAGAGTCCCAGGGGCTGCGTGAGACTCCACACCCCTTCTAACCAACATGCCTCGCTGGTCCTCACCTTCCTCCTTGCTTTAATGCACTTATAGACATAGTCCGAGAACGGGCTGCAGGGGATGAAGCGGCCAGCCCCCTGGGTCACATGCAGGTTGCCATCTTCCAGCATGATTTTGCCCTGGCAGATAACCACCAGGGGTACCCCACGCAGCTCCATCCCTTCAAACATGTTGTATTCGGCAACCTAGATTCAGGGATGGGCACGAAGCCATGGGTGTAGGAAGAGAACAAAGAGGAATGGGGTTATCTTCCGTGTCTTGGACCCTCCTTTGCTGTTACTAGGAACAGAGCCATGTAGTAAAGCCAATCAAAGGTTAGGACACAACTGCCTTGATTTAAATCAGGAGACTTGAGTATCCTGGAGAAGTGTGGCTCAAGCAAAACAAAACACCTTTCTTCTATTAAGATCTCTAATTGGAATTCTATTTCTATTGCCAGTCATATCACAAACTCATCTACAAGACCCCTGGGGCCCTTGCACATGATACCTGCACTTACTGGCTTAGTGGTGAGTTCAGTGACACATGACCCTCAGGGCCGTACCAGTGCAGAATTTCATGACAACTTGCGATTCAGAAGCAAAGGCCATTAGTGCCCAGAATAGGATTCCTGCCTTCCTTCCTTCCTGTCTTGTTCAGCAAGAAGACAACACTGCCTGGTTGGGGATACTGCTTGGTGCTAGGACTTGAATACCCAGCGCCAGCTACATCAATCCTTTTCTTTTTCTGCACTTCTAGAAATTAGGCAAATCTACAAAAAGAAGATAACAGTGCCCACCCAAACAGTATCCACTGGCCATGAGATTCAGTTAATTGGAAGAAAGATTCTTGGCACACAACCACTTCAGATATTATTATTTTTATGTCCCAGTAATTAGACCCTTTTTACAGTACTGAGTTTAGGTTTCAGACTTTTGGGAGAATTGGAGTGGATAATGAGAACATTTAGTTTTTGTTCAAACCTAAGTCTGTTTCAGCCTCTGTAATCCTGCAGCCTTTGGAGAGGCGTGACCTCTGGGCCTCTATTCCTGAAGTACTATGCAGGGAGCAGAGCTCCTCTGCTGACTCCCTCACTCAGGAAAGCAGGAGAAAGAAAGAAATAGTTTAAGGTAGTATTTTCCCCAATGAAAGAAAAGTGGACATGGGAGAGCTTACTGTCACACCAGAACCTGGGAGGCAAAAGTAGCATTATTAGCAATTCACATTCAGAGACCTGCCTGAGCATGAGACATTGCTTTGAAAATAAAATGAGTCAAAGACAAAACAAAAAACTCTTGAGGCCAATATTTTCACTGCAGACCATCTGAGTCTCTGAGGTTGGTCCATCCTTGGCTCATTCCTGAGGCAGCTCTACAGACACATTTTCCAGTCCCCCTGAGACTCACCGACTGGTGGCTCTAGGCAGAGACAATCTTCAGGGCATCTGGATCCCAGATGACCAGGTCGCTGTCCAAGCCTACAGCTATTCTCCCCTTGCGAGGGTACAGGTTGAATATCTTGGCAGCACTGGTGCTCATCACAGCCACAAACTGGTTTTTATCCATCTTCTCCGTGGCCTATTGAAATACAAAGATTGCATAACCGTGCCTGTTTCCAGGTCTATGGAAGCTCTATGTACTGGATGCAAGGCTTCTGAGCCCAGAACGAAATGAGCCCCAAGACCCAGGAGTAAAGGTAGTGAGTACAGATCCCATCTATCCAGGAGGGTCGACTGGGCAGTATGGACTTCACAGGGGAAATGTGGAAATGTGTGGCTTAAGACAAGTTACTCTCCCTAAAGAATGTGCTTTTTCTAGCTCTCTTCATGATGTTAATTTAAGCACTTACTTCTACTAATTCCAAAAAAGTATCAAAGATAGTTTATACTAAAAACCAATGGATGAACTCCCCTTTAAGGTATATGTATATATTTGTATGCTCAAAGTATACATATGCAAAGCCTTGCTTAGATAGTGACAGTGGACATCCCTGTATTATAGAATTTTGAGTTATTCTTAATATATGTATTTGTCTTGAGGTTCCTTTATTGAAAATGCATTGTGTTATCAATAAAAAGAATAATGATATTATTGCTAAATGATAAGGATATGGTTTGAGAAATCTGTTATGGTCTTATTGCCCTATGACCATAACAGAATTCTCCTGTATAGTAAGTCTACTATGATTATCACTAGTGACTTAATCTCAGGACCAGTTGCAAGCTCCAGATTGACAAGAATATCATATCCACCTTACATGTTTTATATTTATTTTTAATAACTTGTGATAGGATTTGTAAAATAAAGCATTCATAAAGCAAGAATGCTCACAAAATAGGTAGAAGCCAACCACATGAGAGAAGAGACAAAAAGGTTATAATTTCTCTTTTCTTAGAACAAACAGCCTGAGTATGGAAACAATTAACTTTCAAACCCAGCCTTTCAATTTCCAAAAACAAGGGTCTTAGTGGATTGCCCATGTAGATGGAGGCAGTAGTTGGTTCAGAGATACTGTACTGGCACTGCACATAGGGAGGGGACTGGACATGGAATTTATTATGATTTTGCTAAAATGTTCAGGAGTATCTTTATTGATATGGCTATTTCTTTCATCAATCTTTATGACTCAATCAGGAAAAAAAGTTTCTGAGCCAAGAGACACTGAGAGTCAATCTCTTTTATAGACTGGGGTGTTCACCAGCCTTCAGTGTGGGATGTTCCTAGTATGACTTTGTGGCTTTAGTGACTGATGAATTGCTTGACATTTCAAAGCATCATATCCAACATTTCAAAAAGAAATTATGAAGTGCTTGTAACACAAAAAATGGGCTCTCTATTCTTTTAAGCACAGATCATGAGATCAGATGACAGAACACTGTGTATAGAAGCTGTCTTAGAGTTTCCAAACCTTAGAAGTCATTCCTAGGAGGAGAAGTCCCAAGCCACATGAGCCACCTGGCTCTGTGTGCTTTTTTGTGTGCTCTGTGAATTTTTTTTAACAAAATTTCAAGCATTTGATTTTGCTAATAAAGACTCAGAAGCTAAATGCTGGGAAAAGCCTGCTAGCTCAGGGAGGCAGAGAATACACCCAGAGGATCTTTGCTGACCTTTATTCACAGCTGATGTCCCAAACAAAGTTCTCCTCCATGCCTTCTCAATAACCCTTCAAACCAAACGTCCCTGCTTTCTACTTCCTATGTCTCTCTGTATTCATCCTCTTGACTTCCTCTTACTCTCTGGTTGTTTTTCATTATGTTCACTCACCTTCTGGTTGCTTGCTCCTCCTCTTGACCAATGGTTGACTTTATTTATCCCTGTTTACAATAAGCAGAAAGTTCTTGGATTAAAGTTGTATACTAGGGCTGAATCACACAAGGAATAACAGGTTGTTCCAGTAAATAACACAATCTTGTTGTACACAGTGTGTGTAATCAAACATCCTGCAACATCCATGGACATCTCAGTAGGTTGTAGACCTCACATACACCCAGAATATACTCTTCAGGGCATCCCTGAGTGTCAAGCTTTAGTTTGATGGGTGTCTGAGGCTTTGATTTGGTTCACAGATAGTTCAACCTGGGCCACTGTCCCTCAGTCCCTTACCAAGACCTTGTCCCAGATGACAGACATTTGCTCCTCCACTCCATTGGTGCCTTCAGGCATGACTGTGAAGTTGTCCTTCCCAATGGCTTTCTGGGCAGTGCTAAAGGTACAGTGGGCACTTCCAGAGAGCTGCAGATCCCCACTGGAAAAGGATAAGGTTTCACATGCTTAGGAGAGATGGCTGGAAAATACTGGGAGACCAAATCCATGTCTTCGTATGTAACCTCTCTATCCCCTACTAATCTGTGTGAGTTTGGGTGAGTTTCCTCTCCTCTTTGGGCAGTTACCCATCCATAATGTGAGGAAGAAGAATCAGGTCATGTCTTCTGTGGCAAATTACAAGGAATCAGCTGAAGGATGGAGAGCTGACTCAGGGGTTATGATCACTTGGTGTTGCTGCAGAGGATCCAGGTTTGGTTCTCAGCAGCCATTACAGGTGGCTCACAACTGGTTCTAAGCCAAGTTCCATGCTATCTTATACCTTCTTCTGGGCTCTGCTAGCACCTGCACATAAGGTGCACTTAAAGATATGCAGCAGGAAAGCATGGACTTTTATGTGTGCATACTTGTATAAACATACATACATACATACATACATACATACACACACACACACACACACACACACACACACACGCACACACACACACAAATAAAAACTAATTTCTAACCATGTAAGGACTCAAATGACCTGTGACCTGATCTTTGAATCTCCCTTTAATTGCTGACTAAGTGTCATCATGACAAATGCTTTGAGTCCTGACCAATAGCTTTCAGTTGACCATCAGTTGCTTAATCTGTAAAATGATGCCTCACTCATCAAATTGTAATGAGGGACAGGGAGAGCTAAGACTGGAACAGTTAGACATCGATTGCTAGGACCATTATTCACACAGAAACTGTATCATCACTTGAACTGTGATGTAGAAGAACCAGTTTTCTTTATTCATGACTGCTGGAGAGTTTGATGCTGTAGACTCTCATCAACCACCTAGATCATACTACAACAGCCCCCATCACAGGTGGCTCCAAGATGATCCCACAGAACACATGGCATTCCTACACCAACCTGGCCAGCAAGGAGTTGATGTAATCAGGTGTGGTTGGGTCAGGGCTCAGAGGTGGCGATGTCACAAATGCAGGTGCTTTGGCACAGTTCTTACTCCAGTAATGAGTTCCATCTATCCTCAGGCTGGCAGTGATGGGCTTGTCAAAGACCTCATGTCCTGAAAGGAGTGGATTTCAGGTTTGTAAGAGATAAGTAATGCTGTAGTCCAGCATATCTGATCAGAACTATAACTTTGCTCAAGACTGTGTCTCTGGAATAAAGCAACGCTGGGGATCATGTTTCTATTAGCACTTTTATTTTAGGTCTGTTTCTCTATTAAATGTGAACAATGTTTTGAATGATTGAATGAATAAATGTTCACAATACTAAGCCACAAGTTTAACCTCTGGCTGTAAACCTCACACTTTGAGACAATTTTATGTTTGACATGAAGAAAATAAAACTATGTACTGATTATGCAGATTATATGAGTCATTAAAATGTCAAAGCATTATATCCTAGAACTGATGACACTGTTTACACTCCCAGACTTCTGTAAGGACTTAGAATACATGAAGGGTCTGGCTGATGGTATACTCAAGAAACACTAAATGTGTGTGTGTGTGTGTGTGTGTGTGTGTGTGTGTGTGTATACACAAATTATTTGGGAATGTATTTATGCATGTGGGCACATGGCTGTAGAGGTCAGAGGCCAATGCTAGATGCCTTCTCTGTCCTCCATTTTAATTTTGGGGGAAGTCTCTTACTGAACTGGCAGCTCACAGACTACACAAGGGGAGCTGGCTAGTAGGGTCCAGGGCTTCTCTTGTCTACATCACCCTTGAGCTGTGACTTTCAGAGCAGGCTTCCATGCCCTGCTTGCTCATGCTTGCATGGCCTAACCGATCAAGCCTTCTTTCCAGTACTAATTCCTTTCCCATCTACCCTTTTCCACTGTAGAGCTCCAAAGTCCCAAGTGTGTTTCACACTGCTGGGGACCACCAGCTCCTCCTGCTTCAAGGACAAGATTTGACCCTGTAGTATAAAACCCATTCTATAGAATTCCTTGCTGCTCTTTTATATTTTAATCATGGTTTTCCTTGACTATACATTTTTCTCTTTGACAAACAGTGACTTGGAACTGGAGACCCAGCAATCTGAAATGCATAAAGATGGAAATGGCCTTTGGATGCTGGATGAGGCCTATGTTAAACTTCTAAAAAAGGAGATAGAGATTCAGAAGGAAATGCTTCTCCTTAAAGATAGTTGGCCCCTCATTTCCTCACATCAGCATCTTGGGACAACAATATGATGATAATCCTTACACAGTTTTTGACTTTCATCTTTTTCTACCTTCTGCCTCCAGAGTTTGAACAACCATATTCTATGAGATTCGGCAGCCAGCATTATAAAGAGGTTTTGCTTTGTTTCAGCTTCAACTGTTAACAATTCCCTGGAATAGTAGATAGGGGAACATTCTATTTGTGTCTGGTTTCACTAAAGATACCCATGATTGGTTAGTGGTATCTACTACAGAAAACAATGCATGAATAGCTGTGATTAATATATGCATCCGTGTCTTAGAGGGTGGTATCCAAAAAGATTGACAAAAATAGAGGTGCAGAAAGAAATTAAGAGAGATTCAAGGAAAACACTGCAATGATAAGAAACACATCCTTGGGAGGCCCATCTATTCCTTAGGACTGCATTTAGAGTAGAAGTTGCAGAAAGTAACATTCTCAATTATATCAGAATTAGGATACTGGTCCATCCAGCTGATTGCATGACTTTCTTTATTCAAATCAGGGTGATAATAAAGCCCATATTACATGCCTTAGAGTTGTTTGAGAATTTTTTATTTATTATATTTATGTCAGTGCTTCACTGTATTAAAGAGTGTGTGTGTGTGTGTGTGTGTGTGTGTGTGTGTGTGTGTGAATATGTGTGTGTTGAAAGAGATTGGCCCAGGGCCTTGTTCTTTGACGCAAGTGTTTTTACACAGGTGCTTAGGGAACTTCCCTCTACCCGCCAGGCCTAAGTTAAGCATTTTTATATTAATTATGAACACCTGAGGTCTAAATCAGCACTGGTGATGGATGATGAGATCCTTTGGAAAATCAACAAGAAAAAATCCAGGAGGAAGCCATATTCCATCTCCCTGTTGGAAGTACTCTCAATTTTCCCTGTGAGTGGTTGTCCAAAAGATGTTCATAGCTTCAATATCTGTAGCCACTTATTTTGTCCCACAATTGCACACCTCCTTAACCCTGGAAGAAGAGCTGTGTGAGTCCTTCTTACCAGACAATCACAAGTCAGAAGGTTGATAGAAGGAAGTTTCTATCGTGAAATATGAAGGGTAGCTCACACTTGAAAACAGGTCATTTGGGGGTTACTCTGAGCACAGAGCTCATGTGGAATGCACCAGCACAGGGCATGCAAGGTTAATGTACTGGGCGGATAGGGTGAGTATAATCTTCTCTCCTGCTCTTCCTTTCTCCCTCCTTTTTGTCTCTTCCTATCCAGCCTCACTTCCAGTAAGGAGAACTTGACTGTGTTCCTGGTTCTCCCAAATGCCTCTAATCCAGGGAAGTAGGATCATTAACTTCTGAGCCATAAACCAGCAGGTTTTCCATAAACATGGAAAAGTGGGATATACCCCAGAACCTCACCACTAGGACAACATTTGGACACTTAGAAAGATTCCTGTCCCATTGGAAAAGTGTCCAGAAAGCCAGAGAGCAGAATATATTCCAGAAGTCAGCTGACCTGCCCCTGAGCACCACAATCACGCTGACATGGACGTTCCTCAGGACCACTTCGCTGAGGAATCATTGATCTCAGGTCTCTCTGCTAGCAGATGGTCATCGGCACACAGCAACAACAATGCACGACTGCCTGGGGAAGCTTCCTTCACAACCAAGCACAGCCCATATCTCTAGTTTCTCAAACACACTGAGCCCAAGAGCCTATCACGAAGAAGAGGCACAAAATTTGAAAAAAATAAAAATAAATATAAATATAAAACTTGGAACAGGCTGTTCAAGACACTGCAAGCTCTGGTTAAATTAACAGCAGTGGACAACAAAGCAAAAGGCAGAAAGTCAAGGAAGACAGAGCCCTGGGTCCTGGAGAACACAGCATAAAAGCCATTCTACTCCTTTCTAAAAAAGCGTGTTCTGACCTGAATGATCAGGTGGAGTGACCACACCTGTGATGAGCTCTCAGGACTGGCCCGATGATGATGGCTCTGGGGCAGCCTCTGATTAGAGATGCACACAGATCCCAGGCAAGATAATCACACATTTTTAGGTGCTTGTTGGAGCCACTTCTTCATTGTTTCCTAAACTAGGAATTGAGGAAAATAGACACCCCTCCCCCACATCATGTATTTCTTTCACAGTTAATACTGATTTAGAACCACCAGGGAGATAAAAGAACCAAAACAACAACAAAAAACAACAACAACAACAAAACAGTGGATGAGAGCGTTAGAGTCCTAATGTCATTGCTGAAATCCACCAAGCTAACTGTGCCCCAATTACAACCAATACTTTACTTGTTGATGGCTTGTTTAACCCAGTTTTGACCTGGATCTTTGATTTCCATATTTAGCATAATATTGACTGGGGTGTCTCTTTATGAATCTCAGATAATGTGAACTGACAGCAGACAGATGGAATGTGAGTGGAAGATGTACTGAGTCTTGTAAAATTTAATTTGTGCTGTTTTTTTGGGCAAATTACTTAACCCTCCTGAGACTCAGTTTACTTAGATGACAGATGAAGAAACCTCATAACTCCAGTTGTAGATAGGGTTTCCTAGAGAGCATGGCAAGGACAGAAGAGATGCCATTTCTATTACAGTAGGCAGCCTGAGAGGGAGGGGAGGAATCACGTAGTGCAGTGGGAAGTTCGCCATCCTGGGAGCAGGAATCACCTTTCTTCCTGGCTTGTGAGATGAGATCCGCCTCACTCTTGCTCATGACCTTGATGACATAGAGGGGGGCAGTTGGACTGGCTGGTGACGGTGATGGCATGGAACACAGCCTCAACTTCCAGCTACAAAAGTCCCAGCAGCAAGGGGCTCCTCACCCTTGCCAGGGCCCAGCTCTATAACAGGTGCTAATAAAGTGCTTTGATGAGGCTAAGAACCACCCAGGAGGATGTGAAATTACAAGGCCTGGATATGCTTCTGGGATTCATCTTCCCTGTTATGTTGCTGGGCTTCCCTGTGTCACTGTCTCTCAAGAAAGGAGAAGACTAGCATAGGGCTGTGCCTAGGTCACTGTCTGTCTTTGTACCTTTCTCCTCTCCTATAGTTAGCATAAAGTACAGCCCCACCCCTCAAAAAAAGCCTCTTCTCCTCAATCTCAGGGCAGAGTCTGGGAAGACACAATCTCATCATCCCCAGATGAAGACAATCAGGAGCACGAGGGCATCAAGACATTTCCTGCAGCTATGTAGTCAGCAAAGTGTTAGTTCTATGTAGGATTTCTTATTAGAATAATTGCCAACCCTGGAAGCACTGCCACTGTTTTTATTACTGATCTCTTCTAGCCTACTCCAAGGTAGAGTTCATGCTTTCAAATGAGCCAACTAAGCCAGCTACACATAATCCATGAGGAATATCGATTAGTTTCCCCACACTTGATTAACCAATGAGATCTGGGTGACTGACAGTAAATCCTGGTTCTGTCATGTACAACCCAGGTAAACTCAGGTAGATCTCACAATCTCTCAGTGCTGCTGCTGCTCTCCTGACTAAGAGGAAGTACCAAAGAGCCATTGTAAGGATGAAATGATTCATCCCTTCGAGAAATCAGGGCCTGGAACAGTGGTTGTTGGTGGGATGGTTGGTCAGTTTCTGACCAACGCAAAGTCTGCCATTTCCCAAACCCTGAGCAAGTCCAGCTCAGCCTGGAGTAAAGACCCAATGGAGATTCCTCATGGAATCAGCAGCCATTTCTTTTCATATATATGGATATAACTTTCTGGGTTAGCTTGCACAGACCAGTACTTTAAAAATATGCTTCAAATGGCTTACAGATGTCTCGTGGCTGCATAATGCAAGCCAGTCACTCCATGGTGGATGTGGTTCAGTCGGCTTGGGGAGCTGGGCTGGCTGAGCTGGCATGCTCCAGAAGACTTTGGAGTGCAGCTAAAGGCCTTTACATACCCAGAATGGGCACACTGGAGAATATGCCCAGGGCCCGTGGCTCTGCTTTCTGAACAGCATCACTTGAGATTAAGTCTGGGTGAGCTTTGAACTGAGAAAGCATTGGCTTTTCCTATGCTCAGTCCCTCCCCTTCATACCTTTGCTGACCACTTCAGCAGCCCCATGACCTCAGCCCTGGCCCCTGTGATCCTGTTTCCTCCCAGTCCAGAATGGTTTTCTGCACTTCGATGACAACCATCTTTAGAAGGTTATATCACATTTCAACTTTACTCAAAAGAGCATCTAGAGCTGGAGAGATTTACAGCTAAGTGGCCTTCTTACTAAAAAGGAGAAGGGACTGGGAAAGGTTGAGGTGGTGTGGGTAGAGCAAGGTTAAGAAAACAAACCAAGGAACAAAAATAGACTTTGCCATGAAATCCCCTGGCTGTGTCTACAGAAATCCATCTTGCCAGGCTATCTCTCCAGAAACCAGCATTGCAAGTTTCACAAATTATTGACCACTATGGCCAGCTAACACCAAATAAATGATTTTTCAGTCCTTCAAACAGTATCAGGATTAAGTGTCTCTTACAAAGTCCCTGGAATCATTAGGGGACTTTTTTTTTCAGGAATGTTGTGTGTGACTGGAATGTCCTTCATTAATTTACAGATCCTCTCACCTGGCAACATCTAGAAAGCTGACCATGTTCTATATGTCTCCTTCTGGATGCACCTGACACAAGAGTATTATTTGGCTTACAGAAAATGTATGGCCTCACTGTAATGGGAAGCTTTCCCTATATCTGTGTTATATGTACATTTCTTGCTGGCTGTAGAAGTGATGAGGGAAGGAGTAAATATTTAGGTTCTGTTTCTTCAGTGGAGTTTGCCATAACAGGAGTAGCTTCATTGACACAGGAGCCTCGAAACCACAAGGACAAGAACAACCCTGCTCGCAGATTGATGGGCAACCAATAGCAAGCTCTGTGCCCTGTGTCAGCAGTAGTTGCTGATATAAGAGACAAGAATCGCTAGGCATGATGACTGAGAAGTCTATTCACCTGCCTTCCCACATGGGCAGTGTTTTGGAAGACTCATTGCAATATGAAAACGTGCATAGAATTTCTCTATAATTTGGAATGATTAGCAAAGACTTAGACTCACAGCACTCCTACTCAGGGCCTAGGGAGTGTAAGGCAATTGAAGGTCAGAGAGCATCTCCATTACACTTCCTAGACAGTAGAGGTCTCTGAGAGAAGTCTCCCAATAATGATAAATTAAATCATAGATTCTATCACATTCTTCCAGCCGCACTTGTGCCTAAACTGTGTGTGGTTGTGGCTCAAGCAAGGCCAAACAGAAACATCCCTGAAGAATTAAATGAGTGGTACACTAGGACTGCGACAACCAGTCACCCAGAAAACCCTGGTGAAAACAAGCCTCACCCACCATCTTGGCTTTTCACTCTGTGCTCCTTCCTCCAACCCCCATGAAACCCATCTCTTCTGTTCTGCTCAGAACATGGCCTTCTGGGCCGGTTATCCCCATTCCCAGCATCCATGCCTGCTCCTAAGATAAGAGAAACAAAATGGAAAAAGTTCTAGATGACTGCAGCCAACATTTGAGAAAAATATATCTGTATGCTCTGGGCTAAAATGCTTTCAAGTGGAAAAAGAATAAAATTTATTTTGTTGGGCAAATATGTATTTTTGCATTTGGAGCAATACAGTCAAATCTTTAAAATGTTAACTGGATTCTTTATTATTATTATTATTATTATTATTATTATTATATTGTTGTTATTATTTTAAAGATCTTTTGATATGAGTATCCATGCTTTATCTACATTACCTGTAAAATGTCACTTATTCTTCACCTCTTTCTGACCCAACTCCCTGGGTACATCTCCTTGCCTACTTGCTAGATGGTTCAATCTTTCCTTTATTTCTATTCAGTGAAAGGTGTTGCTGGGCAATGGTGGTGCACACCTTTAATCCCAGCACTTGGGAGGCAGAGGCAGGTGGATTTCTGAGTTCAAGGCCAGCCTGGTCTATAGAGTGCTGTCCAGGACAGACAGGGCTACACAGAGAAACCCTATCTTTATAAAAAAAAAGAAAAAGAAAAGAAAAGAATGGTGTTCAACATCTAAGTCATGCTGTGCTCAAATATAATTACCAGGGTTAAGGCCAAGTAGCTTAAGGTTTAGGGCCAGATCTCCCAGCATTTGGTCACCGGCCTTCTCTATCAGATTCATCTGGGTTCTTCTAGTCCAGGTGCAAATTCCCAACTCTATTCTGGCCGAATGAGAAGCTACAGTTTCAAGTCCCGACAACTCATGTTTCAATATCACCCTCGCGTCTAGGTTTGTTTATTTTAAATATATGAATTAGATGAATGAAATCAGAACTCAAGAAGCAGAAAAAAATCACTCTCCTTGACAGTATTACCTGAGTTACTGTTTAGATAGCATTCTGTTTACATTATAGGTATGACAGAAAGGCCTCTTACTATTTTCATACCTATGGACAAGGATTATGGAGAATCAGATGGCTGCTGAACACAGTAAGGGGTGGTCAAACTCCTTGTCTGCAGATGCGCCCTGAAATTATTAAGGCTAGCTCCTAAGAACCTCTGCTCCAGTGATCCCACCCTTGTGGCCTGGGAGATCCTGGAAAAGCAAGGAAGTAGGCAGAGGAAACAAGCCTGTCTCACCTGGTAACTGCAAGGTAGAGGGTTAGTAAAAAAGGATTCTTAAGCCCCTTTTGTTGTATTGTTGTTAATAATTCAAATTAAGAGGGATGATCAATTAACCTTGATGGTCAGGCTGCTGGGGTACAGGAGTCACCTCACAAACAACAGGACACTGATCTCAGTTAGAAAGGGCTAGTCTATTGAACATTTGTTCCAGAACTGATGGATAAGGGCTTCAGGTCAGACTGGGCAACTGTGACCTTGAGTCAAAATCCTATAGGGCTTTTTTAAGCCTGAGATCTACAAAGATCTGTGCCAAGTTATTCCACCAATCAGGATTTAGAGGTAGGGTATTTCCTTAGGAACAAGCCTTTATTGTACATTTCTCCAGCTCACACTGGTTGGGGTATTCAACTGAAACTGGGACGTGACTTGTCTAACATTCATGTCATAACTTGTCAAACAGGATGGGACTTGGCTAACGTTCATGTCTTAGCTTGCCAACCAGGATGTCATTTAGCCAGATACATGTCTCTTTCTGTGGAGTGAGATGTCAGTTCCCAGGGAGGTCTTAGGAACTTAAATTTTATTGGACCCCTACTCAAAATGGAAGTCTTATTCTAAATAGGTGCAGGTGTCTCTCTTATCTTGGGGTCCATCCCAGGGGCAGTGTATAAAGGCAATACCATAAAAGTTCACACCCAGGTTCAGGAAGTGATTGCAGAGTGGTTGGTGCAGATCCAAGCTTATTGTGGCTAACCATACAAAGCAGTTCTAACTAACTTCTGTTGTTATTGCCCTCTAAGAACACTGAAGTGCAGAACATCCTAGTAAGAGCAGTAAAAGCATCTGAGAAAATATTCTTATGGCACTAATGATAACACAAAACGGCATACTAGACAGAAAATAGTTGCCTCATTCGAACTGCAACTTGATTGAATGTGTGATCACCAAGGAGACTAGATTGGTGAGGCATATTTCTTGGTGTGTCTACAAATTAACTGAGGGTGGGAAAAGTTCTTCCAGACAATTAAATCAACCAACAGAAAGCCAAGGGCCTGGCAGTGCTGGCACATGCCTTTAATCCCAGCACTTGGGAGGCAGAGACATGTGGATCTCTGAGTTGGAGGCCAGCCTGTTCTACAGAGTGATTTGCAGGACAGCCAGGGCTATACAGAAAAACCCTGTCTCAAAACAAAACAAAACAAAACAAAACAAAACAAAACAAAACAAAACAAAACAAAACAAAACAAAAAAGTGAAAGCCAAAGGCCCAGCACTTGGGAGGTAGAGGCAAGCAGATATCTGAGTTCAAGGCTATCCTAATCTGCAGATCAAGTTCCAGGACAGCTGGGGTTGTACAAAGAAACAATCCCTGTCTCAGCAAAATAAAGAAAACAAAACAAATCTAGAGTGGGGATGGTGGGGATGGGGAAGCTGGGGGAACAGATAGGAGAAAGCCTGCAGAACTTACCTCACACACTAAGAAAATTTCTCTCAACACCTCAAAGGCTGATTTTTCTAGCAATTCACCCTCATTTTGTCTTCAGGCATTATCTCTCTCTCTCTCTCTCTCTCTCTCTCTCTCTCTCTCTCTCTCTCTCTCTCTCTCTCAATCTCTCTCTCATATTTATTTATTTATGTATTTACTTATTTATTTTTGTTTTTCGAGAAAGGGTTTTTCTGTGTAGCCCTGGCTGTCCTGAAACTCACTATGTAGACAGGGCAGGCCTGGAACTCAGAGATCCGCCTGCCTCTGCCTCCCAAGTGCTGGGATTAAAGGTGTGTACCACCATCTCCAGGCTGGCCATCCTCATTGATTGAATTCTAGACATATTTTTTTCAGGCTCTAGTAAGAGCCCTCCTCCCTGAAGATGCACATAAAGGTTAAGGTTTATAATTAAATATCTTCTGCCTTATATCAACCATCTTCTGGTCACATGTGTTAACCCAGAAGGAAGCCAGTGTATCAAGGTCAAACTCTTAACACACTGATTCCATGAGCTCATCACAACAACAAGAACTTCACTATTCTGGACACAGAACAGCTATGGCTTGCTTGCTCCTATGAGGAAATGACCCTTGCTTTGTTTCCACTTGGAACATAGAAGATACAGACAAAATATGTTTTTTTTAATTTTTTTAATTCAAATATGATTATGTTACTTTCCCCCTTCCCTTTCTTCTTTCCAACCCCTCCCATATACCCAGGCATCACTCCCCCTCAAAGCATGGCCTGTCGACCTGTTTTTTTAATTATAATTGTTACATATATGTAATAGCAAAGACATATAATCAACCTGTTGAATCTTTTTGGAGGCACTCGTGTGCAGATAATTTCAGGGTTAACTAATTTGTATTAGATAACCATGTCTGCACTCATCCTGGGAGAGGCTAATTCTCCTTTTGCCTGTAATTCATTGCCTAGGGTTGAGGCCCCACAAGATTTTGTTCTTCTGGGTCATCATATCTATTAGTGTTCTTGCCTGTGTCCTGTTTTGGCTTCTCTAAGATGGTGTTAACAGAGGTGAGGATTCCCAGTTGTTTCTGGGAGACACAATCTCACAGCTGACTTCCTAATTCCTAAAAGGTAATTACAACCTTTCTGACTCCTCTAAGGCCCTTCCGCGTGAGAAGAGCTCTGTTGTAGCTGTATTCACTGAGACAGCACTTCTCTGTGTGTGACCCGGTGTGGTTTTCTGATTGTCTGTCTACTGCAAAGGGAAGTGTCTTTAATGAGGAGTGGGAGAGACATTTCTCTGTGGGTTTAAGGACCTTGCTCAGGGGGTCATTTAAAAAGCTCATTCATAGCTTGTCAATTTGGAAAATTTGAAAATACTCCTTGTTTCTACCCAAAGGAGATTTCATTTTGCTCTAACACTTGTCAAAGCATAGCAGGAAAACTCTTGAGGATAGCAGCTGCCTTCATGTTGATGACGTGATATAATGTTCAGATCAAGCTGAATCTAATAAATACACACTAGAACCTCATCTAAATGGGAAAATGCCCCAATTCTACTTCCTTATGGAGAGCAGATCTTTCCAAGGTCAGGAAGAGGTGGGATGAAGAGGAGCAAGGGAGAATCTGCTCTGAGGAGCCACAGGGGGGCAACTTTCCAACCAAGCAATGGCACTTCAGGCCTGAAATATACAGAGGACACTGAATTCCATGGCAGCCATGGAAGAGCTGGGGCTTCTGGCTGTCGGCTGGACATGTGGGAAGAGGGAAGGTGTAACTGTTCTAGCACACATGGGTCCAATCCCTGAAAGCACCTCAAACCGGGGACTCTGGGTAAAAATATTTCATTAAGTTTGGGTGTGGGGGAGACATGGAAGGAAATCAGATCACTGCACTGAAAAAGAGAGAACTGGATACTTAGCTCACCTCCTCCAATCACAAGATATTGCTGAGACTCTGCAATCACAATAGCTAGAGTCCTGTATTATGGGACATGAGGAGCAAAGGAGTCCCAGATACACTATCTCTGAGTAAAGATGCCTGCTGGGGCATATCAATTTAAGAGATTAATTTTGCTTCTACTAGTTATTCATTATGATCCAAAAACCAGTGGTAACATCCTGTTGAGTTCGAAACTGAGTGGTTTTGATTTTGAAACTAATCATTTTACTTATTTACATCCCAAATACGATCACTTTCCCAGTTACCCCTCTCACAGTTTTAAACTTATATTAATCACCAATAACTGCACTGAGAATGAAGCTTTCTTTCTTTCTTTCTTTTATTTAAAATGGTCTAGTGGCACATACATTTGTTCCCAAAACATGGGAAACAGAGGCAGGCAGATCTATCTCTGTAAGTTCAAGGACAGCCTAAGCTACATGGTGAGAATGGAAGAGGTCAAAGGAAAACAGGAGAACTAGCCTATATATTACCCCAGTATGCCTGACGAGCACAGTCACTGATGTCTGGTTATCTTCTGAAGGGGATTAGTTTGAGTCCTCTTAGGGAGCGAAGGCTATGCAAAGTCTGTGTGTGCTCACCTCCACAGCCAAGTCACTGGCACCAGGTGTTCAAGAGATGCTGCAGGAAGGAAGTGTGCTCCTCACTGTTACTGTCATCAGAGGAACTGAGAGCTCCCTCTCTTATTCTTGCTGGTTCCCCTTAGCAGAGGCCAGGGCTGAGTGCATTTCTCAAAGCCCGCCTGTGCATCCAGCATCCCGTTAGGCAGTCCAGGGAATGGGTAGGGAATGGCTTCCCTTCCTGCAGATGATCGGTGTGGGCCTCCTGGCTGGTTTCTGAGAAGCCAGTGGAGCCCCACATGGCCTGAATTTATTATTATAGAAGGCTCTGGGATCTGGTGTCCTGGGTCAGATTTCTGGTTTTGAAGAAATGCTGCCTTAGAACAGGCTCAGTCTCAAAGTCTTCTTTCTAATATAACCTGGTTCCCTAGACGGTCCAGTCCTCTCCTTGTTTGTTTTTATTTTCATGACTTGCTCTAGCTTTTTTATAGGTGTTGTTTCTGGTGTTTGTTGTTCTTCTTCTCAGATACCAGGAAGCTCAAGTGTTTATTTCACAGTTGTTTTCTGCTAAGTCAACATCTCCCTAAGTAGCAGTGGCTGGCCTTGAACTGACAACTTGATTTTCTTTCTTAATACTCAGATCGTAACTGATAATAGTGGTTAGGTTGCTCCTGGACTAGGATGGCACTCCAGGTCTTCTCCAAAAATGTTAGTCGAAGGAATCTGGGGTACCATCAGGGGTACCTTTGAGGATTAGCCGGATCTGGTTTTTTCCAAGCTTGCCTCTTGTACTCTTAAACCAATGGTGCACTTCAGATGGTCCTATATTCAGCTGTCTTGCAAGGATCTTCATCCTGACCCAAGTAGGGTACTGACATTCTTGAAAAGCTTGCTCCAGTGTGCCCTGCTGCCAAGGGGTTAAACCTCTGTGGATTCGTGGTTTTGTGCCCCTGGGCTGGGGTTGTGGAACTCTGACAACTGAGCTCTCCAATCCCTCCAACTGTAGACTTCCAGGGCTTTGATGGCTCTCTTGGCTTGGGAATGCAACATCACCATCAAGGTCATTCAGGCTGACTCTGAGGTTCTTATCACCGGGTTGGTTCAGGGTACCCTGTGGCTCTGGGTTGTCCATGAAGCTTTCAGGAAAAACGCTGTTGTCTTTGCCAGGGATTACTGGTTGTTCCACCTCGATTTCGACCTCAATCTCAGGTTTCTCCATGTTGTAGAAATTGGACTCATAGCTATGGCTCGAGTATTCCATGTCTAGATCTCTGTTGAAGTAGCCTTCCTGCATAGCTGAGGACATGGTGAGTGTACTCCAACAGTCAGTGTCTGTCTTACTCTGAAGAGGCTGATAATCCAGAGTTGCTCAGTTCACAAAGCTGGACTTCTCCACAGTCTCAATCTGGTGCAGAAGGCTGAAATGAATGGCTTTGTGCTGTTCTGCAGTCGTCAGAAGTTGGTACCAGGATTGGTTCTAGAGGAGCAGAAGTATAAGGATGAATGTTTCAAAATTTTGGAGTTGGTTGGTTGACCCTCCAACACTTAAAATTACTGAAACCTCTCCAGATTCTCTCCCTCCTGGGAGCTCAGAGGATATTGAAAACCCATGGATGAAACTATATTTCAAACTTAAAGAAGCTAAGGCCTTTGATTATCTTGATGGATTAGGTGATTCTGTGGTATACAATACATTCTACAAGTTGGGGAAAAATTGGAAAATGATTTTGCTGGCTGGTTACTCTTAGCATCTCGGGGGAAAAATCAATGAAGGAAAGGAAGAAGTTGTGTGATAAAATCAATCAGCTCCAGACTCAAGTAAACAATCTAGAAGTTTCCAAGTGTGCCCTTGAAGAGAATCTTCTTTCCAGCAGCCACAGAGCTCAAGTAGCAGAAAATCAAACTGAAACACTCATTATAAGGTTGGCTGAAATACAGCGAAAATTCAACTCTCAACCTCAGACGGTGTCAGCAGTTAAAGTAAGGGCATTAATTGGCAAAGAATGGGATCCTATTACTTGCGATGGGGATGTGTGGGAAGACCCTGTTGAAATTGAGAACTTTGAATCTTCAGATTTTCAAGGATTTGCTCCACCTGAAGAAGTAGTACCCTCAGCCCCACCCCTTGAAATAATGTCTTCTCCACTTAAGGAAAGTAATTCCTCAGTGCCTGATAATCCAGCAGTGACTTTTTCTGACAATACTGATGTTTCTTAGGGCCCACCAATAGTTTCTCCTAGACCTATAACCAGACTCAAGGCAAAATAGGCCCCTAGAGAGGAGGTAGAAAGTGTATTCCATGAGGAAATACACTATACTACTAAGGAGCTTAATGAGTTTGCTAATTCATTCAAGCAGAAGTCTGGGGAATATGCGTGGGAATGGATTTTAAGGGTGTGGTATAATGGTGGAAGGAACATAAAACTAGAGCAGACTGAGTTTATAGGCATGGGCCCTCTGAGTGGAGATTCTAGGTTTAATATAGAAGCTCGCACAGTTACAAAAGGTGTCAAAAGTTTGTTTGATTGGTTGGCTGAAGTATTTATTAAAAGATGGCCTACTGAAAAGGAGTTGGAGATGCCTGATATCCCTTGGCTTAGTGTTGATGAAAGGATTTTAAGGCTTAGGGAAATTACAATGCTAGAGTGGATAGTTGTGTAAAACCTGATCCCCTACAATGGGAAGGTCCAGAACACATGTGTTTCACCAGTCCTATAAGACGCAAACTGGTGAGAGGGGCACCGGCATTTTAAAGAGTTTTGTTCTGGCCCTTTTCCTTGTGTCAGACCTTAGGTTTGGAGATGCTGCTGCTCAATTAGATGAATTAAATTCAATGGGTTTAATCGGGCCCTGAGTTAACAAGGGCCAGGTGGCAGCATTGAATCGCCACAGACAAGGTGATCGTAGTTCTTATAATGGACAGTGTAGACAAAACAATGTTTATAATGACATACCCGGTAATGGGCAGAGAGGTGGAATTTATAATGGTATGACTCGTTTGGACCTTTGGTACTAACTAATCAATCATGGAGTTTCCAGGAATGAAATGCATAGGAAACCTACTCCATACCTGTTTGATCTGTATAAGCAGAAAAACCCTCAAACAAATGATAAAAAGGCTGCATTGAACCATAGCAAAAGGCAATCTTGGCCAGTGAATCAATTTCCAGACTTGAGCCAGTTTGCAGATCCAGAGCCCCTTGAATGAAGGGGTGGCCAGTTTCCCCTGAGGAAGGATTTTGATAAGACACCTAAAAGTTTTGCTGTTACTCTTTCTCCATTTCTTCCCCAGAGGGACCTAAGGCCTTTTACAAGGGTAACTGTACACTGGGGGAAAGGAAATAATCAGACTTTCAAGGGTCTATTGGATACTGGTTCTGAATTGACACTGATCCCAGGAGATCCCAAGAAACATTGTGGCCCTCCAGTTAGAGTAGGGGCTTATGGAGGACAGGTGATTAATGGAGTTTTGACTGATGTCTGACTCACAGTAGGTCCAGTGGGTCCCCGAACACAACCTGTGGCCATTTCACCAGTTCCAGTATATATAATTGGGATAGATATACTCAGAAATTGGCAGAATTCTCACATTGGTTCCCTGACCTGTAGAGTGAGAGCTATTATGGTTGGAAAGGCAAAATGGAAGCCTTTAGAGTTGCCTCTGCCAAAGAACATAGTGAATCAAAAACAGTATCTTATTCCTGGAGGAATTGCAGAAATTACTGCCACGATCAAGGACTTGAAAGATGCAGGGGTGGTGGTTCCCACCACATCTCCCTTTAACTCTCCCATCTGGCCAGTGCAGAAGACAGATGGATCATGGAGGATGACAGTTGACTATAGAAAATTAAATCAGGAAGTAACTCCAATTGCAGCTGCTGTACCAGATGTAGGTTCATTACTTGAGCAAATTAACACATCTCCTGGAACCTGGTATGCAGCTATTGACCTGGCAAATGCCTTCTTCTCAGTACCTGTCCATAAGGACCACCAGAAGCAATTTGCTTTCAGTTGGCAAGGCCAGCAGTATACCTTTATAATTTTGCCTCAAGGATATATTAACTCTCCTGCCCTGTGTCATAACTTAGTTAGACGGGATCTTGATCGTTTGTCTCTTCCACAAAATATCACATTGGTGGACTATATTGATGACATTATGCTGATTGGAACAAGTGAGCAGGAAGTAGCAACCACTTTGGATTCATTGGTAACACATATGCGTAGCAGAGGATGGGAAATAAATCCAACCAAAATCCAAGGACCATCTACCTCAGTGAAATTCTTAGGAGTACAATGGTGTGGGGCATGCAGAGATATTCCTTCTAAGGTGAAAGATAAGTTATTGCACCTGGCCCTCCTACCACTAGGAAAGAAGCACAACGTTTAGTGGGTCTCTTTGGATTCTGGAGACAGCAAATTCCTCATTTGGGTGTGTTACTCAGGACTATTTACCAAGTGACAAGGAAAGCTGCTAGCTTTGTGTGGGGCCCAGAACAGGAGAAGGCTCTTCAACAGGTCCAGGCTGCTGTGCAGGCTGCATTACCACTTGAACCATATGATCCAGCAGACCCATTGGTAATGGAGGTTTCGGTGGCAGATAGAGATGCTGTTTGGAGCCTCTGTCAGGCCCCTGTAGGTGAATCACAGAAGAGACCTTTGGGATTTTGGAGCAAAGCTTTACTGTCATCTTCAGACAACTACTCTCCCTTTGAAAAACAACTCTTGGCCTGATATTGGGCCTTAGTGGAAACTGAAGGTTTGACAACAGGACACCAAGTTACTATGCGACCTGAACTCCCCATCATGAGTTGGGTGTTATCAGACCCTCCAAGTCATAAAGTAGAGCGTGCACAACAGCAGTCTATTGTCAAATGGAAGTGGTATATACGTGATCGGGCCAGAGCAGGTCCTGAAGGCACAAGTAAGTTACATGAAGAAGTTGCTCAGATGCCTATGGTTTCCACTCCTGTTACAATGCCATCTGCTGCCAAGCATGCACTTATAGCCTCATGGGGTGTTCCCTATGACCAGCTGACTGAAGAAGAGAAGACTAGGGCCTAGTTTACAGATGGCTCTGCACATTATGCAGGCACCACCCAGAAGTGGACAGCTGCAGCATTACAACCCCTTTCAGGGACAACCCTGAAAGATACAGGTGAAGGAAAATTTGAACAGTGCACATGGTATTACAGTTTGTTTGGAAGAAGAAATGGCCAGATATACGATTGTTCACTGACTCATGGGCTGTAGCGAATGGATTGGCCGGATGGTCGGAGACGTGGAAAGATCACGATTGGAAAATTGGTGAGAAAGACATTTGGGGAAGAAGTATGTGGATAGATCTTTCCAAGAGGGCAAAGGATGTGAAGATATTTGTGTCCCATGTAAATGCTCACCAAAAGGTGACTTCAGCTGAGGAGGAGTTCAACAATCAAGTGGATACGATGATGTGTTCTGTGGATAGTCAGCCTCTTTCCCCAGCCATCCCAGTTATTGCCCAGTGGGCACATGAACAATGTGGTCATGGTGGCTGAGACGGATGTTATGCTAGGACTCAGCAACATGGACTTCCACTCACCAAGGCTGACCTGGCTACAGCTGCTGCTTCTGGGTGTATTTTTCACAGTGGCTGTTTCTACAGTGTTGGCCAAAACAATAACTGTGGTCATGGCTTTCAAGCTCACTACTCCAGGGATAAGAATGAGAGGGATGCTGACATCAGGGGCACCTAACTTGGTCATTCCCATTTGTACCCTGATCCAAGTTGTCCTCTGTGGCATCTGGTTGGTAACATCTCCTCCCTTTATTGACAGAGATATACAATCTGAATATGGGAAGACTGTCATTATTTGCAACAAAGGCTCAACCATTGCCTTCCATGTTGTCCTGGGATACTTGGGTTCCTTGGCTCTGGGGAGCTTCACTGTGGCTTTCCTGGCTAGGAACCTTCCTGACAGATTCAATGAAGCCAAGTTCCTAACTTTCAGCATGCTGGTGTTCTGTAGTGTGTGGATCACCTTCCTCCCTGTCTACCATAGTACCAGGGGGAAAGTCATGGTGGTTGTGGAGGTCTTCTCCATCTTGTCTTCTAGTGCAGCATTGCTAGGGTGCATCTTTGTCCCAAAGTGTTATGTTATTTTTGTTAGACCAGATTCGAATTTTGTGCAGAGTACAGAGATAATTTGCTTCTTTGAAACTTTCATCATATGAAAATGTTAGCTGATACTGAATATATATTTTATTTGTCTTAAGCAAAGTGGAATTTAGTCATAGAAAATTTTTACATAATAAACAATTTGAGCTTAAAAATAGGACAACACTGCCCATTATGACATCAATTTACAGAAGTTGTTAAAACATGGGTTCATTCATAAGTCCACAGTCCTGACAATATTGAGAACTGGGAATCTCAACTGAGGAATTGCTACCATCATTTGAATCTTTGTTTGTAAGCCATATGTTTAAATATATTTTGAATATAAGGTAATGGTACTAACTGTGGACAGTACCTACTTTGGGTGAATTGTCCTTGAAGGTGTAAGAATGAGGACTGCAAACAACATGGACATGAAAAGAGTCATCAACATTATTCCACATGCTTTCATGGAGTACTTACATCCAATTTCTTGCCTTGGCTTCATTCTATAATCTTTTACCAAGTTACATAAATAAAGAGTTTTCTCACATGTTTCTCTTGATCATGATGGGCTTTTTGTTTATTTAATTATATTTTTAGAGCAATAAAATCTAAGACTTCTCCTTAATGCTAAAATGCCTCCGTAAAAATTAGGAATATTATAGATTCTTATGCAACAAAGCACTGATTTGAAAAATGAAATAAAAGTGAGTGTTAGCAGAGTTTGAATCACGGTGACAGTATTGCATATGAAAACACTGAAGTGCTGGTCGTTAGAATAACTAAGGAACAGCTGGGAACAGGAACCTTCTGTACTAAATTTCTGAAACTGTAAGGTGTCCCCAATTAAATGTTTGCTTTTATAAATGTTGTATTGATCTTTTCATCTATTCTTAGTAATGGAAATTCTAATTTTGAATATAGTGACTGAATTTAGGGTGGTGAAGCTTTTGCACAATTCTGTAGTCTTCATCATGTAAAAATTAATACTGTGGAGAAACCCTGTGAATATATTTAATATGGTGAAGCCATTGCCTACCTCTATAGTCTTTATAATTATTAAATTTTGTATGCTGGAGAGAAATTGTATGAATTACAGCAATGTGATTATGCCTTTATGTTATGGGGTCCACTGAGTTCCAACAAAACTCAACCATCAGGAGAATACAAATGATAAGAAATTATTGTAATCAAGTCAGTACTGATAAAGCAGGTCCAGAAAAATACACTCCAAAGCTTATCTGAAATATTCCAACCCTACCCACACTGATTCTGAAAGTTATATAGCTTCCAGTCTTGAAAACTACAAACACTAGTGCCAAGGTACATCTACATTTCCCCCTCAATCACTATTTTTTCCTGTTCTTAATCCATGTCAACTGATATAGAATGTAGTTTTTGTTCTAGCCTATTACAGACATGTGTCCTTTTGTGGTTAGGAACAGATATTATATTTTGAGGAATAAAATAGGACTAACAGAAATTATATTATGGACAGTTGTTATGAATATTGAAATAATGAAATCTGGCTTTATATTGTCAAGTACTCAGGTCAGCTATCACCTAGAACGTTTTGTAGTTTGAACGCATGATTAAATGGAGGTTGGTAACAAAACGGCAGTCCTTAGGACAAATTTCTTTTGCTTGTTTCTAACACTTATATATTATAGTCATTTTCAATTATATAATAGAACACACATTACTGAGAAATTTTACAAATGTAATAAATGTGATAAAAGCATTTTCACAAAAAATCTAAGAATGTATAAAAAGAACACATCCTGGAGAGAAATCAGGTGCATAAGTAAGTGTTAAAGCCTTTTCATGTAACAGTAGTCTTAGAAAAAGACTTTGAAAAAGTCACGAGAAAAAAGTCATAATTCAGATGAACTACACAAACATAGATGGTGTGTTAATATTTTGCACTTTTTTGGATCTTTAAACAAGAGTAAACTCTTTGGTATGCAATAAGTCTACTAAGCCTCTACATATTAGAATAGACTTTGAAGACATTCAAGAATACCAAAAGTAATCTGTGACTACAAGGAATTTGGCAGATGTGAACCAACACAATTACATTGTTTTACTCAAGATTATTTATTTTTGAAATAAAACTTTGACATTTGTCAAGAATCAATTCAAACTTTACGATGCCCCTACATTTGATTTGCACTTGTAAACATGTATTGACAAAAGACACATGAAGGCAACATATAAGAAACCTTTTTTGTACTTCACAATTCTCTTAAATTACATGAAAGAACTTTTGCAGATGGTAGAATCTGTGGCTGTGTACTAGTGCCTTTTATGTTGTAATGATAAAATATAGTTTCTAAGGCAATATCTGAAAGAGTTTAATTTGGTTTATGTTTCCAGAGGGATATGGATTGACCATGAAAGTGGAAACATAGCAAATGTCTTCCAAGGGGAAGAATTTGCCTGAGGCAGAGAGAGCTTTCAAATTGCTTATCTGATACAAGTGTACATCTAAGTGTTCATGCCTGGATCGTATACATACAATTAACAGAAATGTACTCAGCATACTTCCCTTTACTTGGAAGGGAAGAAGTGGGGAAGGTATTGAGAGAGGACAAGTAATAACAAAATATACTTTAATTAAAAGGTCAAATAATTTTTCCATAAAAGCACAGGTAGACAGGCAGCATGCTAGTGAAGAACACTGTAAACTGAAAGAAAAGTTTCATTTCCAGAAACTACTTCTTAGGTAATCAAGTCCTGCAAATACAGTCCCAAGGGGTCTGGTGCTCCTTTGGCCTTGCAGATACTGCACACAGCTATACACAGGTAACATATCCATGCACATAACATAAAAATGAAACTAAAAAGAAATTCACTATAGTTCTGACTTAACCCTGAGACAGAGCGCAGTAAGGACTAGTTAAAATGGACTCCTCATCTGGATTTAGGCATAGCTCTGGACATCCATTCAACCAGCCTCCTTAGAGTCAAAACCAGCCTTGTTTTACAGATAGAATAGAACAACATAGATGTTCATCTGACATATGCAACCACAGTTCCGTTAAAACAATTTTACTTGATATTATCTGTATTCTTTGTCCTTGAAAAGTCTGCAAAAGTTGACCTGAAATTTTTAAGCGATTTGTATAATATCTGATGACTGCTGATTTTAGGTTGTTGCCATCATATTATGCTAAAACTATTCAGTCTTATTTTTATTTTTTTAAATTTTAATTATTTTCATTTTTTAGTCCAGTTGTTATCTCTTTCCTGTTACACAATCCCAGAATTCCCCATCCCATTCATCTTCCCCCCTTTCCTATAGCACGTTTCAACCCTCCAACACCGCTCAAAGTATTAGAAAAGAAATCCTTAATAAAATCATTAAAATATACATTGCCAACCTAAAAACAATGATGGTCATAAATATCCAAGAAGCTTATAGAACCACAAATAATTTAGAACAAAAAAATAAAATAATCTTTTCACATAATAATCAGAACACTAAATGTGAGAGCTGTTCCTGTGCCACAGTTCTCCATACACAAATACTGCAGTGAGAGAAAAGGTCTCTTGGGTGTGCTGACAAGCCTGTGAGTACAGGTAAGACTACCACTCCTGCTCAAAGGGACCAGCACAGAGCGCTCAGGTCAGAAGTACTGAGGAGCAGCCTGGGACATGACCCTTCCATTCTCTGCCTGCTCCCAGAGCCTTTCCTGTGGCACAGTGCTCCATATCCAAATACTGTTTGAGGAGAGGTGGTCTCCCAGGAGTACCATCACACCTGTAAGCATAGGTAAGACTGCACTTCTGCTTAAATTTCAGGCCCAAGATGGACCCACCCAGAGGCATCAGGACAGAAGAACTTAGGAACAGCTGGGAACAGGATCCTTCTGGATTCTGTCTGCACCTTGTAGCTGACAATGTGCCAAAGATCTCCATACCAAAATTCCTATTGGAGAGAACTGGTCTCGCAGGAGTACTGACAAACTGGCTTGCAGGAGGTACAAGCCTCAGTCAGGAACAGATCAGCTAACACCAGAGATAACTAAAAAACAAGACACAAGGGCAAGATCATAAGAAACACAACCCAAGGCAAATTTGCATCATCAAAATCTAGTTCTCCCACCAGAGTAAACCCTGGATACCACAACATACCGGAAAAGCAAGACTATGATATAAAATCATATCTCATGATGATGTTAGAGGACTTTAACACGGGCATAAGTAATTCACTTAAATACAGGAGAACACAGATAAACAGCCAGAATCACTTTAACAGGAAATGCAAAAATCCCCTAAAGGTTTTCAGGAAAACACAACTAAAAAGGGAAGGAATTGAATAAAACCATCCAGAATCTAAATATGGACATAGATACAATAAAGATGTCATAAAGGGAGACAGCTCTGGAGATACAAAACCTAGGAAAGAGATCAGAAGTGATAGATGCAAACATCACCAACAGAATTCAAGAATCAGAAGAATTTGAGGTGAAGATGCCATAGAAAACACTGAACCTGCAGTCAAAGAAAATGAAAATTGCAAAAAGTTCTTAACCAAAAAATTCAGGAAATACAGGACACAATGAGAAGATCAAATCTAAGAATAATAGGTATAGAAGCAAGCAAAGTTTCACTAACTAAAGGGCCAGTAAATACCTTCAACAAAATTACATAGGAAAACTTCCCTAACCTAAAGAACGAGAAGTCCATGAACATACAAGAAGCCTACAGATATCCAAATAGACTGGACTAGAAAATAAATTCCTCCTGTCACAAAGTAATCAATGCACCAAATGCACAATTCAAATAAGGAATATTTATAGCAGTAAGGGAAAATGGTCAAGTAACATACAAAGACATGTATATCAGAGTTACACCAGACTTCACATAAGAATCTATGAAAGCCATAAGATCCTAGGCAGATGTCATAAAGACCTGAAAAATATAAGATGAGTGGGGCATTGCAGATCCAATAATAACACCATGGGCCTCATTCAGTCAGATACTGAGGCTGAGTGAGTGAGCCTGAGCCTTTGCTGGAGTTTAGAGACCTGTCTCAGTCACTTCCAAACAGGTATAACCTGTTTAATCCTGCCTTGGCCAAACTAAAGCTGATGTTCAATAACTTTATTGGCCTTCTCAGTCACCCCATATCATCCATCACACTTTCCTGCCCGCTATGTCATCTCAACCCACCTGAAATCTGCACCTACTTCCCCATCTCTATATAATCAAAAGATGGACACAAAAATGACTTATTGCTTTGATAGACTCCATATAGCAGGAGGTCTGAACACTCACCATCCTGCTTCAGCCCTAGAGAGACTCTAGAACTGTGGTCTCTCCTCTCAGCCTGGACCTCCTTGCAGAGAGCCAGCAATGGCATTTGAAACAGTAAATACATGCAGTCCATGGATCCATCAGTGATGGTTGTCTAGCGATCTTGCAGCTGATTTCTCTCACTCAGCATCAGGAGAGTGGTCAGATTGTGTATTTGATTTTCCTGCTTCTTGATAACCATGCTTGGCGGAGGGTGTTTGTGGCATACCCCAGCCTCTGTAGATAGAGGAACACAAGTGAACTTGCATAATGAGAAGACATAGAGAATGCACAGACCAGGCTGAGGATCAAAGAGAAAGAGAGCACACCTGGAATACAGTGAGACACCAAAGACTGCACAGGCTTGAAATGCCTGCCCTGTGGATCTCAGCTCTCCCATCATCCTGTAGAGATTCGGGTATCTATGCTGCCAGGTGCTTTTTCTGCCTCCCTACATATGCTTATGATGACCACAGAGATGGCCTCTCCAGGCTTGTTAACATCTGCACAGGGTACATCTTTGCTTCAGAGCCCCTGACCATGTAGCCACAGAAACCTGGAAAAATGTCCCAGTCCCCAAGCACCCATATGCAGTGTTCATAATCAGATATCCTACCATGAGTTCTAGCCTCACGACTGTGGATTAAATAGTCATATATAGCAAACCATCATCAAAAGCCTGAAAAATTGATCCAACTGAAAGACTAAACCAATCCTGAGTTGGAAAAATTATCCAGTCTCTTATTCTGACAGTTTGGCTTCATTAGAGATATGTCTGACACCCAGTCTGCTGATTCAGGAATCTCAGGGTGTCATTCTCAATGATAAGGTTGTCAGAGGAGGTCTGAGAATGTAAAATCTCATATGAATATTTTTCTCTTGAGTTACTATAGTCTGATAGCTACTGTACCTAGAAAAACGGAGTAAAGTGTTGAACTGAGATAAACTGGGAGATATCATTATTTCCTCCCTATTTATGGTCTCCTTATGTCCCCATGTTACACCCCCAATTGCCAGTACAAGGAAAATATAAAAATTCACCGCAGAATAGCTTTGAACTAGCCAACTCCTGTCTTGGGGATGGACAAACTAAAGGATTAAAATCATCAACTTTCAGGAATTATGTTAGGCAGGAAAGTGCATTACCTTTACTGTGGCACCATTTCCTATTACCCAATCCTGGGAAGTCAGGCACACAGATGCCTACTCCAGGAATTTTTATATCATTGATCCATGACTCACTGTGCCTTTCCCAGGACCACATCTTCCTTGCTGGTTTACAGTGGGATGAAAAGCCAGGTTTCTTTGGCTTCTCTCTCATTTCTCTAAGCTCCGCATTCTCACTCTCAAGTAGACTCCTCCTCCATCTTACAGACATAAATATGGGTGAACTCTCTAGGGACTAATTGAAAGCACTGAGAGCAGTTGTTATTATGACATCACTGATGACATCACAGGGAATGCCTGGAGCTCTCTGGGATACACTAGAATGTTCAGACAAGGGGTTGTGTATATCATGGGGAACAGGCTTTGTCTTCCTGTTAATGCTCTCCCGCTCCTGAACAGAAGCTGAGGAGCCCATCCCAGGAGACTCTCCTGGGACACACATGTTGATCATCTCCCTTTGAAAAGCCAGAGGTCTCAGCCAGTGAGATTTGTCAGTGTCAGAACAATGGGAAAGTGGTGTGCTTTATTTCCAAATGTGTTAACTGTGGAGAACTGGGACAGGATGGAGAGAAGAGCCAGTCCATCAAGTTAGCAGCAGAAGACTTGAGATGTCCACTTTCTTCGTAGGCTTTGGCCGCATGAACGTGTTAGAAGGCAGTTCCAGGGACACCTTCAGCGTGTGGAGATTCAGGACAGGAGGGACGTTCTCAGAACGGTCTTGCTTGGATATGATGCCTGTGGACAGGGTTCAGGTAAACAAGATTACTCAGATCTGACAGTGTGACCAAGAGATGAAAACAAACGGTATAGTATATTCTCTGTATTCCATGCTCTGTCAGTCAGGCCATGAGAGACGCATCTCCCCAGACAATCCCAAACAGATGTATATCCAAATGTGTCAACAAATGTCCAAATTCTCCATTTCCTAAACAGCTCTCTTATGTTCCTCAGGTACTTCCAACCTATTCTATAACTAAATTAACTACAGTATACCACACCCCACTGCCTCCAAATGTGGTCTAAATGTATCAAATCTAACAACATCCCATCACTCTATTCAGATCACAGGAGCTATTATCTAGGAGATAAGTATTTTATGGAAAGAGATAATGACCACCAAGCCTGTGCATGGACAGTGATCTCTCGCCTGCTCTCTATAGTCCATCCTTGATTGGGAAGGATATAGCTGTGAAGGATATAGCTGTGAAGCCCTATGTGGCCATACAGTTATAAATTTCATATTCTCATGGAGAAGACTTTTTTTGTCTTGGATTGTTACAATCATAATTAACATAAAAACATCTTAATATGATTTCTTCCTACTTTAATAAGGTAGTTGGGGAAAGGGGATAGGAGCTGGAGCTTCCTTGCTCTCCCCAGGACCTTGAGTTCAGTTTCTTGGACCCTTGCATGGTGGCTCACCGCTTCTAACTCTAGATCTAGGGGGATCTAATGCTCTCTTTTTGTCTCCTTGGACAAAAGCTACCTGCATTCACAGAATTTAATATAAATAAGAAAATTTAAAAGAATTAATGGTACATGCCATTAATTTTAGCACTGAGGGAGGGGCAGATGGGTGGATATCTGAGTGTGTGCAAAACCTCTGCTACCGAGCTAGTTCCAGGACAACCAGGACTATATAGTGAAGCCTTGTCTTGAAAAATACATAAAAAGGTTTCATGGTGTGAGCATACAATTCACATGGCAGCTTGGGTGTCAGGAGGATTGGGCAGCACAGCTACTGCTCTGTACATAGACAAGCATCAGTAATAGCCATTGATTATGTGTGAAAATGTCATACAAGACCCGTTATTTTCATGTACTGACTGAAAAACATAGATCTTTTTTTAGAAAAAGTCACTGAGGGGCTAGAGGGGTGGCTCAGTGGTTAGGAACACAAGGTGCCCTTTCAGATGGCGCAGGTTCCACTCCCAGCACACACGGGGTAGCTTGAAACTGTCAGTGACTCTAGGATCTGACACCTCACACCCACAGACATGCAGGGAAAACACTAATACATATGGAATAAAAATAAATTTTAAAAAACCTGATAAATAAATGCAGCAGGAGATAAAGGGAGAGGATTTTTATAGGATTTTGGTTGTTTGCTGTAAATATGTATTAGACCCTATAAACCACTGATAAACAAGATGGGCAGGGATGTTGGTGAAAAAAAATGAAGATGATGGCAGTTTAGACATTTTTATATGAAAGATACTTGAAGTTTTGAGGAAAAAATCAGTTTATACACATAGCCATGGCTAGCCCAAAACACACAAAGAGACCTCTACTTTTGCCTCTTAAGTATATAAATCATAGGTGGATTACATATTATTTGTATTACAGTGGAGGTATCATGCAGGTCCATCAGTGGAAAGATTCCCAGGCTTTTAACATTAAAGAGGGATTTTAGGAGACACGTGTTGTGCTTTGCAGCTTCACACAGTTCCCTTCCACCAGGTGATAGGTATGAAATGAACCAGGGAGAAAATCAGGAAACAGATGAGAAACACTGTGGAGCACTATAGTTAGTCAGCACATCTTTCTTAATGGAAAAGGTAGGAAAACCCCCACAGTTGTGTTAGCACAGCTTGTCTAGATCAACATATCTCATAGAGAGAGCGATTTTGTCTGCATATGAAGAAAGAATATTTATTATAATGTCTCAGAGACAGTTGTCCTCTCCTTCCAGTAATGGCTGTCTGCCAAGGGAAACTTCAAATTCAAGGACTTATCTTCTGGTGAAAGGGAGCTGCAATTTCCCTGAGCACAGCCTGTTTCCTAATGTCACTCTTTAAAATTAATCCCCTGGGCACCCTTTCACTTGTGGGTCAGATTGATTCCTCCACTGCACCTGAGGAATGGGCTATGCAAGCCATTCACCTTGATTACAGGAAGAGGAAGGCAAGTGCTGTGAGGAAAGCTCAGGCAAGGTCTGAATTAAGGTCGTAGTATGTGCAGCATCATTGCTCACAGGGGGAGAAAGCACCTGACTAGCCTGAGCTGGAATGCTAAGGGAGTGAAAACCACTCCTAAGTCCTGGAAAAAATTTGGCGCTGGACTAGAAGCGCACTTTAACCATGGGGAGAAGTAAGGCTTACTGCCAGACCTCCAGGAAGCCCTGCCATTGAAAGAAATAGGTGGGATATTTCAGGTACCTTTCTGCAAGTTCCTTGTGGCTGTAAAGGCCAGAATCATTCACTGTGTCCTGCTCTGAGCTCTGCTGTTCTGTGCTGTGCTGTGAGGGGACCTCAGGGAAGCTCTGAAATTGACATGGTAAGCACAGGATATCTGCCCACAATGGGCAGGAATACGTGGCTGAGCAGTGGGTGCTGGGGTGGAGGGTCCTGTAATGGGTTGCATGGGAAACATCAGCTACATGTGTCTACATGTGAGGTTTCCAGTGGGGCTTCTTACTTGATAAATAAGGCGGTGACCTCTGAATATCTTCACTCTCATGGGTGACTCTTCCAAAATCAATTGGACCATTGGTTTGCTTAAAGAAATATTATGGCTACCTTTTTTGATACTGCAGCAAGTGTCCAAAATATTTTGTGTTGTGCACTGCACATTGAGAGGGAAGGTATGCATCGAATAGGTCTATTTTAACATGTAACTTCCTTTTGTCTTCTTTTTTGTAGTTTTCATATTTCTTTACATGTATAGTGTTTTGAATATTGTGTGGCAAGGGGACTATTTTTGTTCCAATCTAATTGGCATTTTCAATGCTTCTTGTACTTTAATAGGAATCTTTGTCTTTAGAAATTATTCCTTTAGGATTTCAATAAAACTTTTCTTAAACTTTGGGATGATATTCTTCTATTACAGTCAATTGTAGTCTGCTTTTGATATGTTGCAGTGTTCCTGGTTATTTGGTGCCAGGAAACTTTTAGACAACAAATATTTTTTTGACCAGTAAGTCAGTTTATTCAAATTATTTTCCTTCCCTGTTCAGCGTGTGAACCTTGTCTCTGTAGCTGTCCATGTGTAGGCAATTTCCCTGGCCTGCTCTCAGGGACTTAGCATCTGCTTAAATCCTTACCTGCCTCCATCAACTGCTGCTGTTGTCAGGTGTGTTTTATATACATGGAGCACTAGCTTCAGCTGCTCTCTATATTTCTTCTCTGTTTCTGTTCTCTATATATGCCCCTCTATAGTCTTTCTCTACTCTCATCCCACTCTCTCTGCTCCTATATGTGTTCCAGTCTGCTGGTCCTCTTGTGTACCTCTATCACTTCTCAAGGATCTCACTCCTGTCCTTTCCACAAAACAACATCTTCTGTATCAGATCTCTTGCATGTTTTAATGTTTGAGGACCTGCTGTGACAGGACAACTTGGCTTTCTTGGTGACATATTTCCCTGACTTATCTTCATTATATTCCTAAGCTAATATCTAGGCATCTGGGTTTGTGGTGATAATAGTTCTAGATACTGGTGTCTGGGTTTGTCTTGCTTGGGTGGTAATTTTATTCCTGAATTACTGTGTGTTGTCTGTATTTTCAGAGAATGTTGGCTGAGAGCTGCCTGTTTTACTGACCTGTTTGGTAGGTATGTTCAAGAGGGAATGCTTGCCAAATGATGAAATTTGGAAGAAGTGGAAGGTAGGAAGTTATGATCTTAGCAATAATAATAATAATAAATATGTATCCAAAACCTTCTAATAATTAAATTTTCTTTATATTTCTTGCCTCGAAAACACCCTTTGTACCACTCGCTATACCCCTAAATTGCACATGGCCTCTTATTAATTCTTACTGAATGTTTATTCATTTCCATATATATATTGAAATATAAATTGTAGAGACTGTGCAATATTGCATATATATTTGTTCAGATAAGGTCACATAGTAATAAAATCACTCGTAATTACATTCTGCTATATTCAAATTCGGGTCTTGATCAGCCGCCATCACAGAGTTTTCTTTCTGTAATAGGAACAAATATAAATACCCGTAGGCAGTCAATTTTGAGAATGTGAATGAATTTTTGAACAGAATTCACAAATGGGATGTCTCCATAAAATCCCTTGCCTCGGGACTCAGGAAATACTGTGGAAGCCTAGGAAGAATTGCCTGACCACTGGCCCAGATCAGACATGTCTAGAGCAGCAGGGTACTGAAGGGCATTTTATCTCAGAGGAAATTTAGATGCAGACATAGCTGACAGTGAGATCCAGCATAGGGTAGCACAAATGGTCATTGCTGACAGCAGTCTGTCTGACTCTAGGCAACTTACTCTTTGATTAGCAGTTGGGTTTTGTGAATATCACAGATTCACTTCCTTTCTTAGTTTGCTTCTTTTGGAGGCACATGGCTGGAAAACATTTTAGGTTCTTTTGAGAATCCATTAATATGTAAGGAAGAATTTATAAGAATAGGAACAAAACAAAACTAAGTTAAAAATGAACAGGTTGTTGGTCTGATATTACTTCTTTGTGCATTAGGGATCCTATTGATTCAGCTGTACTATCATGTTGGCCACCATTTTGTTTTGTACCATGTGGTTATATTAACTAAATCTGTGGGGAAGATACATGGTCCATGTAATATTTGTGATATCATTGACAAAAAAGGGGTCAAGGATATCCCATAATTGTTTCAATCTAATAGGGGATAAAATTGGGAAGATCCTTGAATACTTGGACACAGGGGAAATCTTCCTGAACAGAATACCACTGGCTTATGCTTTAAGAGCAATGATTGACAAATGGAACCTCATAAAATTGAAAAGCTTCTGTAAAGCAAGGGACACTATCTGTAGTACAAAACGTTAGCCAATAGGTGGGAAAGGTTTCTATCAAACTTTCATCCAATAGAGGGTTAATATCCAAAATATCCAAAGAATACAAGAAGGGTGACTACAGAGATCCAAATAACCCTATTAAAATCGGGGAACAGTGGTAATCAGAGAAGTTTCAAGTGAGGAATCTTGAATGGCTGAGAAACACTTAAAGAAATGTTCAACACCCTTAGTCATCTGAGAATTTCAAATAAAAACGACCATGAGATTCTACCTCCCAATAGTCAGGATGGCTAAAATAAAAAAAAAAAATTGGGACAGTAAATGTTGGTAAAGATGTGGAGAAAGAGGAACACTCTTCCCCTGCTGGTTTAATTGGATAATGGTGCAATCACTCTTGAAACCAGTTTAGTGGTTCATCAGAAAATTGAACATAGTACTACCAGGGGACCCAGCTATACCTCTCTTATGGATATACCAAAAAGATATCCCAAAATATAACTAGAACACTTGCACCACTATGCTCATTGCAGCCTCATTTATACTAGCCAGAAGCTGGAAAAAACCCAGATGTCCTTAAATAGAGGAATGGGTACTGAAAATGTGGTAAATTACACAATGGAGTACTACTCAACTATTAAATACAATTAATTAATGAAATTTGCAGGAAAGTGAATGGAACATATCATCCTGAGTGACGTAACCCAGACACACAATCACACATGTGGTAGGCACTCATTAATAAGTGTATGCTAACCCAAAAGCTCACAGTACATATGATAAAACATACAGACAATATGGAGTGTAGAAGGAAGGAAGATCAGGGTGTTGAGGCTACAGTCCTGCATTGGGGGGTACAAGACAATTGTGAGGGATAGAAGGAGAGTGGGGCAGGGGAGTGAGAAAGGATGAGGAGGAAATAGGGGTGGCAGTATCAAAATCTGGAAGAGACACGAGAGATGTACAGTCTTTTCATCCATGTAGAGTGATGAGTGCAGATACTTAAAACTGCCTCAATACATTGAATAAATCATATTTCTGGGCCACATCAAACTTGTTTCAAATGATTGATGAAACAAAAATCATTATCTGAATTTTGGAAAACAAACAGGGCAAGAGGGTTTTTTAATAAATGATATCAAACATTTAATTTAATTACAAACCAATATTTCAGAGATTAATCTATGAAATGAAAATGTGATACACGCTATTTCATGTTCCACATAGCACAAAATGTAATCAGATAACCATTTCCAACAAGATATAAAGGGACTACAAACTGAACAGAAGCTATGGAATAATATTTGTGAGACATGGAAGAACATTTTATTTTATAAACTCATAAAGCACTATAGAGGACAACTTAAGATTGCCATCCAATTGTTTTACTTAAAGGAAAAAGAAAAAAAGACAAAGACTCACTTGATAAATGGGAAGGACACAGTGGTGTGTGGTGTGCCTTCTTTCTACCATGGCAACTCAATAACATGAGCTTAAGGCAGAAATAAAAGCAATTTCAAGAAATACTATTTATGATACAAGGACATGGAGGATTTCTCTGTAGGAAGTAAGATGGAGTCTCACCTCTCAAACTTGGCAAAAGCAAATTCAAGTTTATTGAAGAACCTTTATGTTTGATCTGTAGTCTGGCTATAATGAGTAGGATATGGATCCAAGACAAAGCTCATGTGCACCAAATTACTTCCAATTGACTGCCACAGCCCAGGATCACATTTCCATAGTAGTCACAATGGAGTGAAGAGTCAGCCTCCAAGCACAGTCCCAATTCATTTGACATGGTATTACCACCCAGTATACAACAACTATAGAGTATCACAATATCAAGGCTCACAATTTTCCCAATCTACAGGTCTGCAGAAGTACTGAAAAAATATTCAAATTGACAAAGCCATAATTCAACCAGAGTATGAATCAAAATTTTATTCATAGTAACAAAGATGGTACAATAAACTCCGTAACATGATTTTATATGTTATATAAATAGCAACCATTCCAAAAATAGTTAACAATTTCTTTTAATTCAGTGTGTAAATTATGGGCAAAAAAAGGTAGTTGAAACAAATATAAATCAAATTTAATGCTCCAACTGTGTCACTGATTGTAATCTAACCAAGTTACATAAGTTGGCCTAAGAGATATCCAGTTGTGTTGTTTCAATGTAATCTAAGTCAGGACTGTTTCAAATAAATACCAACTAGGCATGAATGAAAAATATAAGGTATATACTAACATTAGCAGTACAATTCTCTCTCAGAAATTGCATGTGCATTATTTCATTACTTTGAGAAACTGTTAGAAATTTTTCTCAAACGTCTTAATTAGATGTGAACAAAAAACAACTAAGAAATGTTTCATCAAATGCCACTGGCTGCCAGGGATTGATTATCAGCCAAGCGGTCAGCATGATAACTCAGCGCATGTCTGCACAAGAACTGATATTGGACAGAATGGGTGTTTAATCTTTATGAATCCAGGCAGTTTTGGTTTTGGCATAATGGTATGTTTTCCAGATGACAGGAGTCACAGGAAGTTTGAAGATATTTTGTAAATATGACAAGCATACAATAGTATATGAACAACAAAGTTAATGTTCTACTCCTGGCACAACGTGTCATGTGAGACTGCTCTTCCCTACACTAGACAATGGAAGACATAATGTCCCGTGATTCTTCTCAAATTGTGAATGGTGTCAAAATTTTAAAACTTTCTCAACTCTTGTCTATGGAAGTTCTGATGAAATCCCATTGTGATCATACAAATTGTTTTCAACACAGGGTCTGTTCCAAGTTGTCCGTGAGAATAATTCCCCTTTGAATATTCATTCCATGGATATGAATGAAATCATGCACTTGAGGATGAAGAACAGGATCTTCACAACATGTTTTCAGAAATGTTTTGAACAAAAGTTTTCAGACCTCAGATGTAGTGCTTGAAGCTAGAATTTTCCTTATGTGCCCAAGGTGTTCACAACATATTTTCAGAAATAATTTTGATCAAAAGTTTTCAGACCTCAGATGTATTGCTTGAGGCTAGAATTTTCCTGATGAGTCCAGGGAGTTCACAACATGTTTTCAGAAATGTTTTGATCAAAAGTTTTCAGACCTCAGATGTAGAGCTTGAGGCAAGAATTTTCCTGATGTATCGAGGGAGCATGACACAGGATGAATGGAAAGGGACTGTGGATACAAATAAGTATAGATCCATAGAGCAGTAGCCTTAAAACAGACACATTGGTGTAAATGTGCTTGTGTGTGATGTTTGTCTGCATAAGAAACAGACATCAAAACTGCTTCTTCTTGGAGCCTAGCAGACATGAAGAAGCTGTGTGCTTTCACTATTTCCGTTTTTCTCCTGAAGTTTTCTTCCACCATGTGCTGTTTGACTGAACCCAATTGCTTTTGGAGGATAAAGAATAGTGAAGATAATCATGGAGATTTGAGAACTGATTGTGGTTTTTACCTTCAGACAGACGAGGAACCTATTGGCAATATGTATGAAGACATTTTTGAACTTAGGTAAGTCATTAATATTTATTTCCTGTTTCAATGTTATAAATTAGAAATACTAATCTCTGTACACAAACAGTGGAGTTCTGTCCTAGTTTTTCTTCTGTAACTTTAATAACCATTGAAAATTAATTATAATATCAATCACTATTTGAATACTATCAAATATGTCACAATTTAGTTTAGCGTGAATACATTGAGCTCAAGATCTCAGGGAGAGACCACATGAACAATGAGAGAGACTGCACACTATCTGTTGAGTCTTTGTGAATATCATATGAAAAATAGATTCCCTCACCTGCCACGAATTCACAATTCCCACCTTTGGCCAGAGCTCAATATGAAGAGACAGCATCACTGCCTATATTCAACTGTCTGCCAATGATTACTGTATGAGCATGCAGCTAAATGCCTTCCTAAAATGGTTATCTAATTTGGTCTCCAAAAATTGGACATAGATTCATTCATTGAAATATTTGTGTATTTGCAGGTCTACTATACCTGCTTGAATATATAACATATGCATTCTTGTGAATGTACATATACCTTGCTTGGTAAAATAGTTTTTAAATGAGCCTCTCCTGCCATTCTGCAGTTGACATTGAATGTGGAAAAAGACTGCCAGTCTAAATATTCAGTAACCAGAATAATTTTTTGGTTCAATTTTGCAAATGTCCATCCAGGTATTAGGCTTATTATCACTATTAGGTAATAGTCAATATTTCTATTAATTAGTGAATAAATATAACATTAGAGAATATCTACACTGTTATCATTGTGGGTCCATAGTTATGAGATCTCAAGTGTGAGATGTTATTTTTGGTGGCTGCAGATCATGACTGTTGTAAATACCTTTGAGCAAATCAATGTGCCTGTGGTATCTTTGTCTCTGACTCTTATCCCATCTCTTATTCAGTTTTCACATCTTGGGTAGCTAAAAATACATTTTCCAATTGTTAGCCATAGTACACTGTGTTCACTTTGATAATGATGGTAGCCTCAAATTATTATATGTCTCTGTTAGGTCAGTAGGAATTGCATTTCTGATGCATTCTGTATTATTCCACACCTCATTGGAAAATAGTTGAAATTGGTAATCCATTTATAAGCCTCACCAAGGTTTAAAATTACAAATATATGAACTTTGTCAATATACTTTTCAGGTTTAGAAAGAAAATCTTAGCTGCAAACACTCAACTGAAAAATGCAAATTTCAGCAAAGAAGCATGATACATGTATTTTTATCCTGATCAGAGGTAATCACTAGTAGTAGCAGATGAACTGCCAAATGTGCTCGTTCAGGTGAACACATTTCCTATCGAGATAAGATCTCTGCGCTCAGACATAACTTAAAGGATCTCAAAGAATAAGGGAGACTGAGGAGTTAAGAGAAATGTGAAACCTTTTTTATGAAATTGGCGTAGTAACAAAACACTAAAAGGTAACATTAAATTGACATGTAAGAGAATATAAAGGATAATAGTCTGATTTTGTGCTATATTGTACCATTTTGAATATTTTGAAATTGAAAAATGAATTTAAATGTAATATAACTTAAATTAATTATTCTGATTGTTGAATATTAATAGTTGAAAATTAAATTAAAATCATGACCATTACTGTACATAATTCCCAAAGAATATCTTGTATGGTTGGAAACAATTTAGTACTCAACAATAGATGTAAGATCCTCAGGTATGGATATGATTAAATATGCATTAATGATTTTAGGGTATGAAAGGATAGAATATAAAAGCTGATTGAAAATTTTGATATATCATTTGATTTTCAAAACATTACATATTATTAAGAAGCTTGATGTATAAAACACATTTAAATAATAAAATAAATTTAAGGAGAAACTGCTATGTCTTTCATATGTGGTTTAATTCATACTTTTTTCTGTATATGTGGAATTACAATTCCAAAGTTATTTTATAGCACTCTTATTCAAGAGGAATATAACTAGGATGACATTCAGAGATAGAGCAATCTTGATCGATTTTCATGAATATAAAATTTACCATATCATATTACCCAATGTCTATGAATTCTTAAATTGTATTCAGTTCTAAAGATATCTACTATATGAGGCTTATTTCAAGACATTTAGACAAGAATTTAGCATGTCTTATATTACAAACTTTACTGCAATTGACACTTTGTTTCAATCATCTCCCTTAGTCATCATTATGCCTTATTTTAGATTACCAGAAAGAAGATTCGAGTTTTTTATGGTAATGTTTTTTGCTACTGAAGAGATCAACAAGAATCCTTATGTTCTACCGAACATGTCTTTATTTTTTGTCACCCTTATTGAACTGTGTAAAGATACATTGGGTGTTCTGAATGTATATTATTCACCAAAAAACTATACTAGGAATGTTATTAATTATTCCTGTCGCGAATATGCATTTTGTGATGTAGACCTTACAGGCCCATTATGGCAAACAACTTTAAAACTGACAATTCAATCTAGGACACCAAAGGTAAGAATGTGTGACACTGAATGAATTAACAGCATGAAATTCCATTTACAGGTAGCTACAAGAAACATTGGGAAACATGCATTTAGGAGTGTTCTGCTATACACACCCCACACACTCATACACACACACACACACACACACACACACACACACACGGAAAAATACACAGAATATATAGTAAATAATTAAATAATCAGATCATAGATGCTTTGAGCAAATAGGCAAAATTGTGTTATAGGAAATTCGGACTTGTCAGAAATAGTCTAATATCTATTAGGAATAATACATTATATTTCTAGTATAATTTTACAGTCCTTAATGGGATTTCTGAAATGTGAGTAGGTTTACTTGTATAGGAGTCCATGAATCATATTTCTCAAGTTGGTGTTTTATCCTCTCTTCTACATTCTTTAGGTTTTCTTTGGACCATTTAGTCCTAACCTAAGTGACCAGGATCAATTTCCTTATGTCCATCAGATAGCCACAAAGGACACACATTTGTCGCATGGTATGGTCTCCTTGATGCTTCATTTTAGATGGACTTGGACAGGAGTGGTCATCTCAGATAATGACCAGGGCATTCAGTTTCTCTCAGATTTGAGAGAGGACATGCAAAAGCATGGGATCTGTTTAGCTTTTGTGAATGTGATTCCAGAAACCATGCAGACATACATGACAAAGGCTATGATATATGATAGACAAATTATGACATCTTCAGCAAAGGTGGTTATCATTTATGGTGAAATGAACTCTACTTTAGAAGTCTGCTTTAGAAGATGGGAATATTTAGATGCTCAGAGAATCTGGATCACAACCTCACAATGGGATGTTATCACAAATAAAAAGGAATTCAGCCTTGATTTCTTCCATGGGACTGTCACTTTTGCACACCACAAAGATGAGATTCCTAAATTTAGGAATTTTATGCAAACAATTAACTATGACAAATACCCAGTAAACATTTCTGAGTCTATGCTGGGGTGGAATTATTTTAATTGTTCAGTCTCTATAAACAGCAATAAAATAGATCATTTTGCTTTCAATAACACATTGGAATGGTCTGCACTGCACAAATATGACATGGCCCTAAGTGAAGAAGGTTACAATTTGTATAATGCTGTTTATGCTGTGGCCCACACCTACCATGAACTCGTTCTTCAACAAATAGAGTCTCAGAAAACAGCAGAAGTCAAAGAAGAATTCACTGACTGCCAGCAGGTAAAGTTTTTTTTATATTTCATTATGCTCAGAGATATCAATGTGATCTTTTAAAAGGCTCCACAGAAACACCTGACATTTGTTTGAGATTATTCTTTCATTAGAAATATTCCTACACTGAAAAAACTCCCAAATTAAACTTTTACATGGATGAATATCAATTTCAAGGATCACATTTAATAGGAGAAAATACATTTTTAAGATAACAGTGAGTTTTGTGAAAACATATCTCAATGTTTCCACAAGTGAGCTTAAAATTTGAAATAAGAGCCAAGAGTTTTGCCATGCAAACCTTAGGTGATGACAAGACTAGAATACTTTCTAAAGAATAATTTCTCAAGGATCAATACATGTGTGCTAACTAATAGTGACTCATTTGAATTAACAATTATTTAGAAAACCATAAATGATTAAGACTATACATTTTATTATGTTTATATTTATCTCATATATGTTTCCTCTCTTTACATGAAAGACTCATAACCAATCTTTATTTTCACACTCATTCTGATTCCCTCTTCATTTGCAAATACATGGCTCCAATTTTTAAAAAGTATTTATGACAAACAGATGCACACACACACAATGTTACTTGCTATCTTGTAATCATTTTACTAGCATGTTTTAGCATTGAACATTAATAAGAAGCATATTAATATTTAATTATCCATGTAGTGTGAGATCATTAAAAATTTAGGGGAAATTCTCAAAATTTCCTTTTCTTTATTGATATGCATATGTAAGCATCTAATGATGGATCTCATTTAGGTGTCTTCCTTGCTGAAAACCAGAGTATTTACTAACCCTGCTGGAGAACTGGTGAGCATGAGCCATAGAGAAAATAAGTGTGCAGAGTATGATATTTTCATCATTTGGAATTTTCCACAAGGCCTTGGATTAAAAGTGAAAATAGGGAGCTATTTTCCATGTTTTCCATGGAGCCAACAACTGTATATATCTGAAGACTTGGAGTGGGCCACGGGAGGAAACTCAGTGGGTACAATTTTACTTTTTTAAGTTTATCTACATTTTAGACTATGAGGCAATGAAGTATCAGCTCTGTGTTAAGACCAACTGGTACTCTTCAAAAAGACCATTCTCAGTTACAAGCACCAAAATTTGATAACTCTCAATATCAGGTAAATCTGGTCTTAGGGATCAAAGGCCTCTGGATTCCATGTTCAATTGCACCCACATGCCTAGTCACCACTTAGGAATATATATAATTTAAATTTTGTAATTATATTTAAACTACAGAATTTGCAGATTCTCTGTGAACATACTAATAGCCAAATTAAAAATCGTACATATTGATTAACAGAAATCTTTCTCTAGATTCAAGGTTTTTAATTATATATATATATATATATATATATATATATATATATATATATATATATAATATACACATACATATATAAACAGATTATATATCCATAAATGTAAATGATATATGCATTATATGTACATATATGTGTGTATATATATGTATATTATATATGTATCACATTTATGTGTATATATATGATTTTTATATTTTATTGAATACTTTATTTACATTTCAAATGTCATCCCCTTTTATTGTCTCCCCCCTAGAAGTCGCATATGCAATTCCCCATCTCACTGCCTCTATGAAGGTGCTCCCCACCACTCTCATCTTCCAGCCCTGGCATTCCCCTACACTGGAGCACTGAACCCTCATAGGCCCAAAAGCCTTTGCTCCTGGTGACATCCAACAAGTCTATTCTCTTTTACATATGAGGCTGGATTCATGAGTTGCTTCATGTGTATTATTTGCTAGGTGGTCCAGTCCTGGGTTGTCTGACCAGATGACACCATTGCTCCCCCCATGGAGCTGTAAATGTCCTTATTTCCTGCAGTCTCTTCTCAAATTCCGCTATCAATGACCCCGTGCTCAGTCCAATGGTTGGCTGTGAGCTTCCACCTTTGTATTTTTCAGCCTTCAGCAGAGCCTTTCATGAGGCAGTCATATCAGGCTCCTGTTAGCATGCTCTTCCCTCATCCATAATAGTATCCTGGTTTGTGGATTGTATATGGGATGGATCCCCAGGTTGCATAGTCCTTTGGTGGTCTTTTCTTCAGTCTCTGCTCAATACTTTGTCTCTATATTGTCTCCTGTGAGTATTCCATCACCCCTTCTAAGAAGGACTGAAGAATCCACACATTGATTATGCATATTCTTGAGCTTCATGGGATCTGTGAATTGTATTTTGAGTATTTAGAGTTTCTGGGCTAATAACCATTTATCAGTGATTACATACCATGTGTGTTCTTTTGTGATTGGGTTATCTCACCCAACGTGATATTTTCTAGTTCTATCCAATTGCCTAAGAATTTTATGAATTATTTTTAATAGCTGAGTATAATCCCATTGTTTAAATTTTCATTTTCTGAGCCGGGCGTGATGGCACACGCCTTTAATCCCAGAACTTGGGAGGCAGAGGCAGGTGGATTTCTGAGTTCGAGGCCAGTCTGGTCTACAGAGTGAGTTCCAGGACAGCCAGGACTACACAGAGAAACCCTGTCTCGAAAAGCAAAACAAACAAACAAACAAACAAATCACATTTTCTATATCCATTCCTGTGTTAAAGGACATCTGATTTGGTTTTGTTTTCTTTTGTTTTCAGCTTCTGGCTATTATAAATAACACTACTGTGAGCATAGTGGAGCATGTGTCCTCATTACATGTTGGAGCATGTTCTGGGTATATGCCCAGGAATGGTATACTGGAGTCCATTTATCTGAGGAAGGGCCAGACTTATTTCCAGAGTGATTACACCAGCTTGAAATTCCATGAGCAATGAAGGATAGTTTCTCTTTCTTTACATCTTCAACAACATCTGCTCTCATCTGTGATTTTGATCTTAGTAATTCTGACTGGTGTGAGGTGGAATCTCAGTGTTGTTTTGATTTGCATTTCACTTGTGACAAACGATGCTGAACATTTTTTTATGTGCTTCTCAGCCATTCGATATTCCTCAGTTGAGAATTCTCTGTGTAGTCCACTTTTTATTAGGTTTATTTGGTTCTTTGGTGTCTAACTCATTAGGATCATTGTATATATTAGATATTAGCACTCTATCAGATGTAAAATTGGTAAAGATCGTTTCCCAATATGTTGGTTGCCATTTAGTCCTATCGAGAGTGTCCTTTGCCATAGAAGAGCTTTGCAATTTTATGAGGTCCCATTTGTCAATTTTTGATCTTAGAGCATAGGCTATTGGTATTCTGTTCAGGAAATTTTCTACTGTGCCCATGAACTTTAGACTCGTACCTATGTTCACTTATATAAATTTCAGCGTGTCTGGTTTTATGTAGAGGTCCTTGATCAACTTGTACTTGAGTTTGTACAGGGAGATAAGACTCAATCCATTTTCATTCTCCTACATGCTGACCTTCAGTTGAACCAGCACAATTTCTTTAAAATGCTGTCTTTTCCACTGAAACACTTTATCTCCTTTGTCAAAGTTTAAGAGACTATAAGTGTGTGGGTTCATTTCTAGGTTCTCTATTTTCCTCCAGTGGTCTACCTGCCCCATCTCTGTAACAATGCCATGCATTTTTTCGCTATTGCTCTTTAGTACTGATTGAGGATAGGGATGGTGATTCCCCCAGAACTTCTTTTGTTGTTGAGAATCGTTTTGCTGTCCTAGATTATTTTCTTATTATAAATGAACTTGAGAATTGCTCTTTCTAACTCTATGAAGAATTGTGTTGGAAATTTGATAGGAATTTCATTTAATCTGTAGATTGCTTTCAGCACAATGGCCATCTTTTTCAGAATATTCCTAACATTCCATGAGGATGGGGCAGCTTTCCATCCCCTGAGGACTTTAATCACTTATATCAGAGACTTTAAATTCTTGTCATACAGATAGTTCAATTGTTTGCTTAGAGTAACGCCAAGATACTTTATATTGTTTGAGATTATTGTGAAGAGCGTCATTTTACTAGTTTCTTTGTGTGTGTGTGTGTGTGTGCATGTGTGTGTTTATTTTTCCAGATAGATAATGTATTGAAATTCTAATGCATAATTCAGTATTTTCTTTATCTGACTATGTATTCTTAGAGTATAGGAAGGTTCATGATTTGTTTTAGTTGTTGTTGTATCTGGTCATTTTTCTGAAATTGTTATTAGCCCTAGGAGATGTGTGGTGCCATTTTTGAGGTCACTTAAATATGCTATCATATCATCTGAAAATATTGATATTTTGACTCTTCCTTTCTAATTTGTATCCCTTTGACTTCTTTTTGCTGTTTAATGGCTCCACATTGAACTTTGAGAACTTTATTGACTAGTGGTGGAAAGAGTGGGCAGCCTTGTCTAGTCCCTAATTTTAGTGGGATTGCTTCAAGTTTCTCTCCATTTAGTTTGAGGTTGGCTACTGGTTTTCAGAGTATTGCTTTTACTAGATTTATGTGTGAGTCTTGAATTGCTGTTCTTTCCAAGACTTTTATCATGAAGGAGTGTTGGATTTTGTCAAATGTTTCTCAGCATCTAATGAAATGATCATGTGTCTATTTTCTTTGAATTTGTTTATATAGAGGATTATGTTGATGAATCCCCTTACACTGAACCATCCCTGCCTCCCTGGCATGAGGCTTATTTGATCATCATGAACATTTTGATATATTCTTGAATTCAGTTTTTGAGGATTTAGTAAGGTATTTTTGCATTGATGTTTATATGGGAAATTGGTCTGAAGCTCTCTTTCTTTGTTGTGTCTTTGCGTGATTTTGGTATTGACATAACTTTGGATTCATAGATCGAATTTGGTATTGTTCCTTCCTGTTCCTATTTTGTGGAATAGTTGGGAGTGTATTGGTATTGGGTTTTCTTTGAAGATCTGAAAGAATTCTTTACAAAAGTTGCCTGGTCCTGGTCTTTTCTTAGTTGCGAGATTATTAATGATGGCTTCTATTTGTTTTGGGGTTATGGGAGAGTTTAGACCGTTTATTTGATCCTGACTTAAATTTATATTTGGTATCTGTCTAGAAAATTGTATATTTCATCCAGATTTTTCAGTTATGTTAAGTATAAGCCTTTGTAGTACGATCTGATGATTTTTTGAATTTCCACAGTTTCCATTATAATATCTCAATTTTCATTTCGAATTTTGTTTATTTGGATCTTGTTTCTGTGTCTTCTGGTTAATCTACCTAAGAGTTTATCTATCTTGTGTTTTTGGTCAAAGAACCGCCTTCTGGATCTGTTGTTACTTTGTATTGCCTCTGAATTTCATGTTCAGTCACACCCATATGACTATTCTCCACACACTAGTTATATATATATATATATATATATATATATATATATATGTGTGTGTGTGTGTGTGTGTGTGTGTGTGTGTGTGTGTCTAATGAAAGTTTTGTAAATATATGCAGTATAACATGAAATTTTCTTATTTTGTAACAGGATATTTATAGCCTAATTAAGTATAGCCTATATTCATTAACAGAAATCTTTCTCCAGATTCAAGTATATATATGTTATTTTATTTACTTTCATTTCACATGCTGTCCTACTTCCTGGTGTGCCCTCTTCTGTATGGCATTGCCTTACAGTCTGAGGAAGGCCCCTTGATCCTGTAGAGGCTCAATGACCATATATAGTGGAATGCTAGACTGATGAGGTAGGAGTCTCATAAAAGCAAGGGATGGAGAAAGGGATAGGAGGTTCAAGATTTTGTTTTAAACTGCATTAATTTTAGGACAGTATTATATAACATATTTTGTTCATATTCATTAAACAATTCTTTCTTGATATACCTTACCTTATTTTTTCATACACCCGAGTATTCCGATTTTTTTAATTATAAATCATGAAAAAAAAACAGATGCTAATTAAACATTTCTTTTGGATTAGTTAGTTTTGGAAGGAATTATTTTAAATTGCAGCAACCTTAAGGTTACATATAAAATATTACATGATATAAAAAATATTGTCTGATATTCAGTATACTGTACGGAAATACAAAATAATAATAATTGTTACAAAATACTGGTTAGCAGAGGAATATTTATAGACATTTCTGTTAATGTCCCATATATCAATTTATGGGTCTTTATATGTAATATGTGTAAATGAACTGTACACACACTCCCTCTCAAACACACACATGTATCATATAATATTTATATATTGTCTCAGGTTCCCTCCTCTTTGTGTAGTGTGCCATGTACTGCTGGATTTAGGAAAATTCATCAGAAAGAAACAGCAGACTGCTGCTTTGATTGTGTTCAGTGCCCAGAAAATGAGGTTTCCAATGAAACAGGTACATGCTTGGATGCAAAAAGAAATGCTAATTTTGAAAACTTCTCTTTCCAAACTAGAACTATGATATGTCCTACATGGAAAATGAAAATCTAAAAATCAATATAATCTCCATGTTTCATAACTTAGTCAATTAAATAATGTCAACTTCTTTTGGATGTAGCAAATAACCTGCAGTAACTTCTACAAACAATACATTTCTCTCACAATATGCTGGTTACTGCTATTTCAGTACACAGAAATCCTTTTGGAGGACATGCATGTGTACCAGATTCTAAAGACAACCCAAGTGGCATAGAGAATCAGAAATGAAAATATTCTTTTTGGCAAACAGTACTTGCAAGAGGAATTTTATGTTCTGGTTTCTATAGGAGTTACTGACAAATGGAACATCACAAAAGAAAACAAAGTGCATAATGCATTTCACCAACTGAGATCAATAATTATCCTCACACTACACTTATCTGTGAATAGTGATTTTATGGTTTGAAGAATTAAAAAATCTGAGATCATGCATATTATTATTTATCATAGTTTCTTTTTTGTTTAATGCATATTTTTCCATTCCATTCCCTATCATGGTGTTTTGATTCACCACAAAACACAGGTTAATAGAGAGCAATCTTAAGTCAGTAGTCCCTGCAGCAAGAAGTAATGAATGAGATACTCAATACCAAAATATTTATTCATATATCCTCTGAAAAATACAACTACATAATTATTAACTAAATAATTATGACATATTATAAGGTTCCTTTGGTTTTTTCTACTGCAGATATGGAACAGTGTGTGAGGTGTCCAGATGATAAGTATGCAAACTTGGAGCAAACCCACTGCCTCCAAAGAACTGTTACATTTCTGTCTTATGAAGATCCATTGGGAGTAGCTCTAGGCTCCACTGCTCTGACCTTCTCGGCCATCACAATTCTAGTACTCATCACTTTTGTGAAGTACAAGGATACTCCTATTGTGAAGTCCAACAACTGTATTCTCAGCTACATCCTGCTCATCTCTCTCATCTTGTGCTTTCTCTGCTCATTGCTCTTCATTGTACATCCCAACCAGGTCACATGCATCCTGCAGCAGATCACATTTGGACTGTTTTTCACAGTGTCTGTTTCTACAATTTTGGCCAAAACAATAACTGTGGTCATGGCTTTCAAGCTCACTACTCCAGGGAGATGGATGAGAGGGATGCTGACATCAGGGGCACCTAACTTGGTCATTCCCATTTGTACCCTGATCCAAGTTGTTCTCTGTTGCATCTGGTTGGTAACATCGCCTCCCTTTGTTGACAGAGATATACAATCTGAACACGGGAAGACAGTCACTATTTGCAACAAAGGCTCAACCATTGCCTTCCATGTTGTCCTGGGATACTTGGGTTCCTTGGCTCTGGGGAGTTTCACTGTGGCTTTCCTGGCTAGGAACCTTCCTGACAGATTCAATGAAGCCAAGTTCCTTACTTTCAGCATGCTGGTGTTCTGTAGTGTGTGGATCACCTTCCTCCCTGTCTACCATAGCACCAGGGGGAAGATCATGGTGGTTGTAGAGGTCTTCTCCATCTTGGCTTCTAGTGCAGGGTTGCTAGGGTGTATCTTTGTCCCAAAGTGTTACATTATTTTAGTTAGATCAGATTCAAATTTTGTACAGAAATACAAAGGTAAATTGCATCAGTGAATGTTTCATAGTATGAAAATGTTAGATGATATTCAACATATTTTTATTAACAAAATTAGCATTTAATCATATAAAACTCTTAAGAGATATACTAATTTGAACTTATAAACAGGACATTACTCTCCATTGTGAAACCAATTAGCAAAGTTTGTTGGAAAATAGCTTTTAATAAAAAGTACACAGACCTTAAGTGATGGGTTTATAAAAAGAGAGAAAGGGATTTAGAGAGTGTGGCACAGTCGTGTGGGGGAAGGGAGTGCTAAGCCAGGCCCATGAACAGGCACCTCTTCCCCCTGAGTTACCACATACACAGAGACATGGTATAAAATAGAGTTTATTTAGGGCAAAGAATGGGAGTTAATGGTGCACTGGAGGCAGAGAAAGGCAGAGAGACAGAGACAGAGACAAAGACAGAGAGAAGAGAAAGGGAAGAGTGGAAACTAGCCATGACCAAGTGGAGAGAGGGGGTATGGGAGGAGAGACCAAGAGGGGCTGAGAGGTGAGAATGCCAAAAGGCAGAGCGATAAGAGAGAGAGGAGGGACAAACAATCGTTTTTAGTGTGGGCCAGATCAATGGGGCGGGGCATACTGGGCTGTTGCCAGGTAATTATGGGGTGGAGCATAGTTAGAATACTATCATTAAGATATTGAGAACTGAGAGTCTTAATTGAGGAATGGCTACCATCATTTTGACGTGTGGTTTTGTGTATAAGCTGTGCACTAAATTAATGATTAATATGAGATAATCCTACTGAGTGTTGACAGTACCACCTCTAAGTGAGTTGATCTTGGATTTATAACAGAGGATTGCAGACAACATGGACATGAAGCCAATAATCGAGATTATCCTGTGTGCTTTCATAGAGTGCTTACATCCAATTTCATACCTTGGCTTCATTCAATATACTGTGACCAACATACTTAAGTAAATAAATACTTTTCTCACGTGTTTGCTTTGATCATGGTGTTTTTATAGCAATAGAAACTAAAATATTATCTAAATGGCATTTGCCTCTGTTGGAATTTAGAACATCATAGACTCCTGACACAATGAAAGGCACGGATTGAAAAGAGAAACAAGAGGGAATTTCAGCAGAGTGTGAAGCACAATAACAATATTGCAAATGACAGTATAGAAGCACTGGAGTTTGCAGTATCTTTAAAATATACTAGGAAGACATTAAGAATATCATCTAACATACCAAGAAGGGAATATTTTAAGAAAAAGACAATGTGGTTCAGGTTTTGCCTGCAGTATAAGGCTCTGTAAATTTATGTGAAAAATACAATTTCATCATGAAATGAATGTGTTTCTGTAAGTGTGTAAAATCACTAATGGAAATGTCCCACACGAAACCTTTCCCACAATAAGGCCAGTGAATTTGATGGACACATAAATCACTCTAGATGAAGGGTCTCATCATAAATATTAGCAAAATATGCGTACTAAAGGTTATTTCAGTTTAATATTGTACATACACTCATGCACATATAAACACATAGACATTATTTCTTTACATCAGATAATAAATGTCAGTGTCATTTTTTTTCTCAAAGTACTGTTTGCTGCTTCATTTTTAAATGTTATTTGGTAGCTTATTTTTGACATTGTCATTTAGTTACTTTTTCTTTATATTTCTTGCCTCCAAAACACCCTTTGTATCACTCCCTATTCCCCTAAAATGCACATGGCCTCTTATTAATTCTTACTGAATGTGTATTTATCTCCATATTTATACTGAAATATAAATTGTAGACACGGTGTATAATTGCATATATTTTTGGTCAGATAAGGTCACATAGTAACAAAATCACTCGTAATTACATTTTGCTCTATTCAAATTCAGGGTCTTGATCAGCCACCATCACAGAGTTTTCCTTCTGTAATAGGAACAAATATAAATACCCTTAGGCAGTCAATTTTGAGAATGTGAATGCTTTTGGAACAGAATTCAAAAATGGGATGTCTCCATAAAATCCCTTGCCACAGGACTCAGGAAATACTGGGGAAGCCTAGGTAGAATTGTCTGACCGCTGGCCCCGCCCCTGACGTCACCATGGCCCCACGATGCCTTCTGTACTTCTCAGCACTGGGAGGGCACCATGTTGGTGTTCCTGTCCATCACCCAGCGATCCCGGGCCCCACCCCTGGTATCACCCAGAGCCTCTAACCCGCCCACCAACATTACTTCTCAGCCCTGGGTGGGCGCCATGTTGGCATCCCTGTCAGTCACCCGGCGCTGCTGGCCCTGCCCCTGACATCACACCGGCCCTGCTCCGCCCCGCGTCTGTCAATCTCAGTCCCAGGGCGGGCTCCATGTTGCCATCTCTATCCAGCACGGGGTGACCACTGGCCCCGCCCCTGACGTCACCTTGGCCCCGCCCCTCTTCCAGCCTACTGAAACGGTGCCATTTCCTTTCTTTTTTTTTTCTTTTTTTTCTTTTTTTATCATTTTTTTTATTTTCTATATTCTTTGTTTACATTCCAAAGGCTTTCCCCTTTCCCAGGTACCCCCCACCATATGTCCCATAATTCCTCTCCCCCCCCATGCTATTCCCCACTCTTTCCCCCCCCCCCACGATTTCTCTGTTCTGGGTCTACAATACTGGATCCAATCTTTACAGGCCCAGGGTTCTCTCCTTTTTTTCTTCTTGAGAGTCATTTGACTTGCTAATTGTGCCTTGAGTATTTAGGGCTTCTGGGCTCATTAATATCCACTTATCAGTGATTGCATTTCGTGTGTATTCTTTTGTGATTGGGTTAGCTCACTTAGGATGATAGTTTCCAGATCTAACCATTTACCTACAAATTGCATGAATTCATTATTTTTAATTGCTGAGTAGTACTCCATTGTATAAATATACCACATTTTCTGTATCCATTCCTCCTTTGAGGGATATCTGGGCTCCTTCCAATTTCTGGCTATTATAAACAAGGCTGCTATAAACATAGTGGAGCATGTGTCTTTGTTGTATGCAGGGGAATCCTCTGGGTATATGCCCAGGAGCCCAAAGAACCAAATAACCCTATCAAAAAATGGGGCACAGAGCTAAACAAAGAATTTTCACCAGAAGAAATTCGGATGGCCGAGAAACACCTTAAGAGATGTTCAACATTATTAGTCATCAGGGAAATGCAAATCAAAACAACCCTGAGATTCCACCTCACTCCAGTCAGAATGGCTAAGATTAAAAACTCGAGAGACAACAAGTGCTGGCGAGGATGTGGAGAAAGAGGAACACTCCTCCACTGTTGGTGGGATTGCAAAATGGTAAAACCACTCTGGAAATCAGAGTGGCGGTTCCTCAGAAAATTGGGCATGCCACTCCCAGAGGACCCTGGCATATTTCCTTTCTTTTTTAATGAATGAAAGTGGGTCGGGAGTTTGAATGCGCGTGTGGTTCAGCGGCAGAGGCGGGAGGGGGGTGAGCGAGCATGTGCTTTCAGCGACTGCTGGGATTGTTGCAATTCCCAAGCGCGGAGTGGCGGGCCCAGAATGGCGGATGGCACCCCATTTGCCTGCGCATTCCGAAGAAGATAGGACTCCATGCTGCAGTGTCTGTGAGCTCTGGAGTCACTCCGCGCCATCCTCCTGTCGTCTCCGCAGACTCGGTCCGTGAGTTTGGCGCAGCCAGGCAAGGCGCAGGCTTCCAGCTCTGGAAAGTTTGCAGCAGGGCGGAGTGCAAACCCTCTCTGTGCTCAGGGCGGGGACAGTGGCCTCCTGGCACGACCCTCCTGTGTGGACGGAAGCCGAGCCTGGCCGCCATGGATCGCTGGGACGTGCGCCCGGGCCTCACTTCTGCGTGTGAGCTGCGGAGACAGGTAGGGAATCACAGGCCAATAAACTGAACCCGGTTCCTTAACGAGACAGGCCGGGCTGGGAAACCACAAAGACCCGGGAGAGATTACAGAGTCTGGGCTGGCGCTTTCCCAAGGAACATACATGATCAAGTTGGAGCTGGCTGGGGTCAAGGGCTGTGGGATGCACGGGGCTAACCTGGCCACCCTTGGTCGGGCAAGCCCCGCTGATGTGCTCACTGTGGGAGAGAGCAACCATAGGAGGTCCAGAAGTTTACCCCCCTCTGTGGCTGGATGGGAAACATCAGCCAGATGTGACCACATGTGAGGTCCCTTGTGCTGCTCCTCACTTGCCAAATCAGCCAGTGACCTCTGAGTAACTTCACTATCATGGCTGATTCTGAATCTGCCCAAAACCTTTAGACCAGTGGGTTTCTTGTTGGAACATGTGTGGTTTCTTTGACTCTGCAGCACTTGTCAAACCCTTTTGTCTTTTATAGCATTCATTAAAAAGACAGGTGTAAATCAAAAAGCTCTGCTTTCATGTGTTACTTCTTTTGTTTTCTCTAGTTTTGTTGATTATTTCTGTAGTTTTTCATATTGCTTTACTTTAGATGTTTAGTGTTTGGATTATTATGTGGCAAAGGGGCTTTTCCCCACTGTATTTGGTATTTTGGATGCTTCTTTTACATTAACTGGCACCTTCTTTAGTTTAGGAAAGTTTTCATTTATGGTTTTATGTGAAATGTTTTCTAGACATTTATGCTGATTGATCTTGTTTGCTCTCTCTCTCTCTCTCTCTCTCTCTCTCTCTCTCTCTCTCTCTCCATCTCCCTCTCTCCATCTCCCTCTCTCTCTCCTTCTCTCTTCTTCTTCTTCTTCTTCTTCTTCTTCTTCTTCTTCTTCTTCTTCTTCTTCTTCTTCTCCTCGTCCTCCTCCTCCTCCTCCCTCCTCTTCCACTTTATTCTCTACCTCCTTTCTCCATCATTTGTGTTTTTGCCTTCTCATATGTTGCAGAACTCTTAGTTGTCTAGTGCCAGTAATGTTTTATAATACAGTTTTTTTGACCAATGTATCCATCTTTTTCTATTCATTTTTCTTCATTATTAATTATATACTTTATTTACATTTCAATTTTTTACCCTCTACTTGATCCCCCTGCCCCCCAAAAATATATTAAACCATTTCCCCTTCCCTAATCAACCCTTCCTCACTCCCTTGTCCTGATATTTATCTACACTATGGCAAAAAGTCTTTCCAGGTTAAAGGGCTTCTCCTCCCTTTGGTGTCTAACAAGACCATCCTTGGCTGCCTATGTGTCTGGAGACTTGAGTATTTCCATGTGTACTCTTTGGTTGAGGATTTTCACACTGGGTGCTCTGGGAGTACTGGATAAATTATTGCTGTTCTTTCTGTGGCCCTGCAAACCCCTTCATCTCCTTGGGTCCTTTCTTTAGCTCCCCTATTGGGGACAAGTGATATCTCACAGTTATTAACAGGAACTATACAAAATAGTCTGTCCAACTCTAGTGCTTTAAATCTTATTATAAACACCAAGTCTTTTGTGTCTTTTACTTGGTACTTTTATGATTCAAGGATGGTAAAAAAAATAAGTAAAAAATAATATTTACCACAACAAGGTGGCTTTTTTTTAACAAGGTGGCTTTAACTATTGTTTCTGTCCAATGATTGAAATGGAATGAAAAATAAGATGGCAGATGATACTTAGTAGTCCTGGTGCTTGTTTTTTCTAGAAAGTGTGTTTTCAGATATATTCTAAGAAGCCAAAGGGGTGCCCTGGAACTCCTACTAGATAGGATCAGAGAAGAAGGCAAACTAGTCTATATATAAATCCTTCTTTATTTAGACCATTAAATGGTAATACCAAGAGATACAATAGGTTTAACAAATAAATCCACAATGTATTGTCAGAATACTAATTAAGACCGGGGAATAAACAATTTTTATTCCTTCTTTCTAAATTTCAGTGACACCACATTTTAAAATTATCATTGTTTATTAAAGGATAATAGTGAATTTGTTTTTCCCCAATGAAAATTAACAAAAAAATTTTAAAAGATTTACATATTTATTTCATATATGTGAGCATAATATCCCTGTCTTCAGACACAGAAGAAGAGGGCACAGGATCCCATGATAGATGGTAGTAATCTACCATGGGGTTGCTGAGATTTGAACTTAGAACCTCGGGAAGAGCAGCCAGTGCTCTTAAGTGCTCAGCCTTCTCTCCAGCCCTGAAATACATTCTATAAAAAAATACTCAGGATGTCTTTAGACAAATTCACATTACCTAATAGTTATTTCTCTACAAATTATACAAATACTTGTCACCCATGTCCTCTCATTTCATAGAGTTTTAATTACATTTAAAAAGACCTGCTGTGATTATATTAATTCAAGGGAGTTGAAGGTATGAAAGTGGTTTTTGTTTAATTTAGAAAATAAGTCACAAGCCCTGTGCTGATCTTTCTGCCTTAGTATATTTATTGGTTTTTAATGAGGCCTTTGGGATATAAATATTGTTTAAATTATTAAAGTGTTTATGTCTATATATACATTTACACATGTATTTCATTTTCAAAAGCACACCTGTATCATTCTTACTTTGAATGAAGACAATGTCCAATATGAATAACAAATCTTGGTCTAGGAAAACAAAACTCTTTAAAACTAATTTAGAACCCTAAGGGATAGTGACCATGTTGTATACTAGAAGTGGGATAGGGTTCAAAGAGATGTCACTGTGACCAGATCTGCATGTTTACATATATCATGTCCTTAAAAGTAGACATTAAAAATTATATATATATACATCTCAAGTTACCTATTCCAAATGATTCAGAGATATAGTATCATTTCATGTTTATTTTATACGTGGGGATTCATTGATAAAATATGTTTTTGTCTATTCATATAATTTTTATATTTTATTGATTATGAATAAAATTAACTTAGTCAAGGTTAACCAGTTTACGTTACTTGTAATCTATTTGGTATTAAGAAAAATATGTGAAGAACAAACCATGATCCCATGTGGATATTCTATACATAAGTAATAAAAGACAAATTAGCTGTGTAAATAACTGACAGTGAGATACAGCATAGGGTAGCACACATGTTCTTTGCTTGAGGCAGTCTGTCTTGCCCTTGGCAACTTATCCCTTGAATATCTGTTTGAATTTGTGAACATCAAAGTCATCCCTTCCTTTGTCAGTATGCCAGTTTGGAAGTAGTGTGGATAAACACTTAGGTTCCTTAGAGAATCCATTGAATGAATAAGGAAGAAGCTATCAGAATAAGAACAAAACAAAACATTAAGATATAAAATGAATAACGTATGGGTCTGATATTTTGTGTAATAGGGACACTATTGATTCAGTGAGAACATCAAGAATAATGATGGCCACAGTTTTATCTTGTACCATTTGGTTATATTTACTAAAGCTGTGGTGAAGACAAAGGGCCCATGCAACATTTATAATATCATTATCAAAGAGGGGCACCAAGTCCCATGATTTTGTCCATCTTATGAGGATTCGCAAGTGAAACTGAAGACAATCAAACCAGTAGTGGTTTTCAGTTCTATGAACTGGGCCCCATAATAATATAAAGATATTTCCCTTGAGATGTTCTGATCCACCTTGACCTAAGGCATAGTTGCTTTTTGCATATAGAAAAGTCACAAAAAGGTAATTCTTTGTTTTTTGTACTACTTTATTTTACAAAACAAAGGTGATTTGTTTGTTTTTTAAAGCTCAGAGTTTCACCTGCCTGCCTCCCAAGTGCTGGGATTCCAGGCATATACCGCCACTGCCTGGCTAAAATTTGTTTCTAAAAATCCATCTTTAATGTTAATAACCTGGGTCATGCATTGGGTCACCCATTCCTGGAGCAAATTGACACCTCTAATGCACCTTCAGTAATGGTCTAGGCAAGCTATGCACCATGATTGTGGGAAGAAGTGCTTTGAGGAACGCACAGGAACAGGTCCTGGCAAATGCATGTTCCTGGTTCATAGAGGGGAGGAGCAGGCAGCTGACCAGCCTGAGCTGGAATGTTGTGTTCTTCCCCAGGGCTGGGTGGGTGAGATACCTCCTGGGATCTTATTTCAAATGCTAATGGAATGCAAACCACCTGGAAGTCGTCTGGCCCTAGAATGGAAGCACACTTTAACCTAAGGAGGTCTAAGACTCTCTGGCCAATCAGGTCCTCCAGGCAGACCTGCCAGTCAGACAAAGAGGCGTGATCTTCCTGGTGCCTTTCTGTGTGTTCCTTGTGGCTGTGCAGCTTGAATTGTTCTCTGTGTCTTGCTCTGAGCTCTGCTGTTGCATGCTGTGAGGGGACATCAGGGAAGCTCTGAAACCAAGACATGGTGAGTACAGGATATCTGCCCACAATGGGGAGGAACATGCAGCTGAGCTGGGGGACCTGGAGTGGTGGATCCTCTGTAGGGTTGAATCTGAAGCATCAGCCAGATGTGACTTCCAGTGAGATTTCTAGTGATGGTTCCTCCTTGCTAGTTCAGGCCATGACCTCTTAATTACTTCAGTACTATGGCTAATTGTAATTCTGTTGAAAACATCTGGACCAGTTGCTTTCTAGTAGAAGTATGTGTGGTTTCTGTAACTTTGCAGCACCTGTGTCCAAAACTTTGTGTATTTTATAATATACATTAAGAAGGCAGGGTTAAGCCTGGAGAGATGGCTCAGAGTTTAAGAGCTTTGTCTGTTTCTACAGAGATCATGAGTACAATTCTTACCAACCACATGGTGGCTCACAACTATATGTAATGGGATCTGTTGCCTTCTTCTGGCCTGCAGGGAGAATGTTGTATAAAGAATCAATAATCCTTTAAAAAAATTAAGATGGAAGCCAGGCAGTGGTAGTACATGCCTTTAATCCCAGCACCTGGGAGGCTGAGGCAGGCACATTTCTGAGTTCAAGGCCACTCTGGTCTACAGAGTTCCAGGACAGGCAGGACTAAATAGAGAATCACTGTCTCAAAAAACCAAACCAAATAAAAAGCAAAACAAACAAACAAAAAATGAAGATAGATAATATTCTATTGATTCTGATCATATACATTACTATTTTGTGTTTCATTTAGTTTTGTTATTTTTTTTCTGCAGTAGGTTTTCTTTTTTTATATTCCTTTAACTTATATGATTAGTGTTTTGATTATTATGTGCAATGGGGATTTTTTTCCAATCGTTTTGGTATTTGGATGATTCTTGTACCTTAATTGTCATCTTCTTTAGCTTAGGAAATTTTTCATTTTTGATATCATTGAAAATATGCTCTAGACCTTTTAGCTGATAATCTTCTATTCAAATCATTGGTAGTTTTCCCTTTCTCTTATATCACAGGTTTCCTAGTTATTTAGTGCCAGGTAACTGTTAAAATCCACTTTTTTGACAGATGTATTTATTTTTTTCTATTCATTTTTGATGCTTGAGATTCACTATTCCATTCCTATAATGTGGAAGATCCTTGCCTCAGTAGTTTTCAGTGCACAGGCAAATGTCCTTCTCTTAGGAAATCATCATTTCACTTATCCAGTTCTCTCTCTTTCATCTACTTCCTATGACTGTTATATTCACCATTCTATGTGAGACTACACCAGGCACATTTGGACCTTCCTTCTTGTTTAGCATTTTTGGGTCTATGGAATATAGTGTGGATATCCATTACTTTATGGTTAATATTAATTTTTAAGTGAGTACATACATGCATGGCCTCTTTGGTTTGGGTTACCTCACTCAGTGTGATAGTTTCTAGCTGTATCCATTTGCCTACAAATTTCATGATCTTCTTGTTTTTAGTCACTGAATAGTACTCCATTTTGTAAAAGAACTGCCTTTTCTGTGTCCATATTTCATTTGAGGGTCATCTGAATTCCTTTCAGTATCTAGCTGTTAAACAAAATGGCTATGAACATAGTGGAGCACATGCCCATATGAGTATATGCCTAAGAAAATACCCTAAGTGTAACAGCCCTGCTAAGACTTCAGTTAATGGAAGTTGTTGGCAAAGTGTTTCCTAGTCCCTAGAAGGAATGGCTGCAACTGTGGTCCAAGTGAGGTAGGGGTCCATCCACTCAGAAGCCATACTTGAGAGGATCATTCATATGGTGCTGCTTCTGAAAACTGATAGATGAAAAATTTAAGGTAATGGATTCTTCCTATAGTGTTTCAGTTTGGCATTATTCCAGCCGTCATTTGGCAGAATCAGAGCCCCAGGGAAGACTCTGTGAGAATTCATTGCAGTGAAGTTATGAGGATGAGGCTTGATTTGCATTTTGTGACCACAAATTGTTTAGATACCTGATGCATTGAGATATCTGCTATGGAGAGATGCATACAGGGAGAGGAAGTGGCCACACTGAAAGATGTATGATATATTACAGGAATAGGTCCATCTAAGCCTTTAGAAATTGAAGTACAGTGTGTCTTAGACAAAGCAGTAGGATTTGAAATTTATCCCACTCTATTTTCTTGCCTTGGTCTAATATTCTCTCTACTTATGTGCACATCCATATCTATTGGAATGGGACGGGTTATTTTGTGCCATTGTTAGAGAGTAAGATATAACTTGCTGTCTGATGTTACAAGATGTAGCTTTGAAGATTTTGCCTTGAGTGTCAGAAGTGAATTTAGACATCTGAACAGTGTGGGAGCTCCTACAGACTATTGGGATCAGTGTAGACTGACTACACTTTAATCATAGGATGGGCATGAGGCCATAGAGGCATGGTTCAGGATGCAGTTGATTGAAACAAACAGCTTCCAAATAGGATGATGTCTGGCCACATTTCTGTACTTTCTGGGTTTTTTTGTGGATCTTGTGGAAGATCTTGTAGGAGAAGCCTTTCCAGATACTTTTTGTAGAAAAGAATAGTGTTTATAGGCCGAAAAAAATGTTTTCCTTTCCTCTTTTTTTTCCAATAGGTTATATACTCATTATCACCCTGCTCACTGTCCCAATCATAGATCCCTTGCTATCACAGTGTTCCTCACCCCAGTCTGTTTCTTCATCAAGAGTTTGTGGGGCCCCCAAAATGGTGCATCAAGTTTCTCATGATTTAAGTGCATCATCTTCCACTTAGGCCATATATGGCTGTCTAGTTAAGTAAACATATTCCAGAGACAGTCTGCAGGTATGGGGAACGTCCCTGCTACAGTTTTTAGATGACCCTCTGGGCCTCTGAGCCTATGAGCTAGACATCTGCTATATTTGTGCCAGTGGCCTTCATCCATCTTGTGTATGCTATTTGGTTGGTGGCTTAGTCTCTGCGTGTCCCCAATGGTCCTTGTTATTTGAATCTATTGGTATTCCTGTGGAGTTCCTGTCCTCTTCAGTGATTTGAATCTTTCCACCATCTCTTCCATAAGAGTCCCCAAGGTCCATGCAAGGTTTGACTCTGGATCTCTGCAGCTTTTTCAGTCAGCAGGTGGGTGGAGCCACTGCATGTACAATTACTCAAGGCTTCTGTGTAGGAGCATAACAGAGTATCATTAATAATGTCGTAGATTACTGCTTATCCATAGAATGGCTCTCAAGTTGGGCAAATTTTCATTGGCCATTCCCTCAGTCGCTTCTCCAGATTTACCCCAGCATTTCTTTTAGAGGGGACACTTTGTGTTCTTGGTGTCTACTGTATTGTGGTTGTAACTGACCCTTCTGTTTTCTTCTCATGCTCTCATACATTCAGTATGATCTCTTTCCCAAAATCATATAAAATACAATAGATACATTTGCTATTCAATGATAATCTATTTTATAAGTCTGGTGGTTTTTTATTTTTAAAATTATTTTTTTTTGCTTTTCTTTTCCAAAATAAATTTCTCTCTGAAGCTTTGCCTGTCCTTATAGTAGGTAGAGAAACTGCAAAAGACACATATCTTGTATTTGTAATATAAGTATATGTTTTTGTGTGTTTTCCCCCACATCTTTATTTACTATTGAATCTTGGCCAAATATATAGACTGTATTCTTTTTTCTCAGAATGATATATATTCATGGCATAAATATTACCTGAGGTTTCAGGGTCATTAGGTTTCAGATGTATGATGTTCTGTCTCAGTCTTGCGTTTGTTCTGAAATATTTGAGTAAATAGAAGGATTTTGGCTGTGTGCATTAATATGAATATCATGTGTGCCTCATCTTTACTGTTGTCAGAAGTAACAGGAAGTGGCCTCAAAACTCCTGATCTTGAAGAAATGAGTAGTTGTTGGCCCCCAAGTATTTGAGAAAACTTATCCACCATTACGTGGAAGACCAGCAAGAGCTTTTCAACTCTAAGCTCTCTCTATCCTGTCCTAAATTTATTATTTATGATCAACATTTATATTACTATTATTTTCATCTATCCATTTGTAACTGTTTAAATATGCATTCTCTTTTAGCAAAAATACATTAATGTTGCAGTTTAAACTGGTTTACTTCATGTTTCTGCAAGATTAATACAAAACTGCAGTGAATATATAATTCTTTGTAGAAACCTTTGTAAGAACAATGAGTTTGCCATCATTTTTGTTTCCTTGGTTGATTTTTACAGGGGATTAATGGTCTTAATATATAATTTTTCCTCCACTAAAACACATTACATAGACCATGCTCGCATCCAGCTCAATGACATACACCTGCCTTTACCTCTGTGATTAAAGACATGAGCAAATACACCCAATTTGCCCATCAGTTTTGTAGTTAGTAATTGTTCACACAATTTTTCAAATGCATGCTCAGAACAGTTGATCTGTTTCCCTTGCAAATCACATTCAATTGGCATTTCTCTGGAATGGTTGTGTCCTATTCAATGTGCTCAGAATCAACACAGTGAATCATATAATTCAAGTGACTTTTAATATGACATGGTGATTAGATTATAAGTTCTGAGTCAGAAAATGAGTGGAGGAAGCACCAGAAATGTATGACTATATAGTCAATGAAATATACATTTGCTTTACATTAATGCCAATATAATACTTTGTGTTGTACAAATTTATTGGGTACGTTAGGATGCAGTGACTTATGATGATGTACATGTGAGCTTCACTGGGGAAGAATGGGATTTGCTGGATCCTTCACAGAAGAGTCTCTACAAAGATGTGATGTTGGAAACCTACCTGAACCTTAAAGCTGTAGGTAAGACTGTGAATTTTTCCAAATAAGAACACAAATGTTTCTTGGTTATTGATGATCTTCTGTTATTTCAATTGCAAACAATGAAGATTGAGATGAATAAATCGGGTTCACTGAATTTTCACGGTAGCACTCAGTGTTGTGAAGATTCATGGTAACTTGAATTTTACCCCATTTTCCAATAGCATATCATTGATTTTCTCGTTCTGTGCTTTAGGCTATAATTGGGAAGACCATCATAATGAAGAACATTTTGAAAGACCTAGAAGACATGCAAGGTAATTTTCCTGTGTAAGCTGATATACATATGTCTCTTAGGAAATTGTATATGTTCTGGAAACTCTAAAGAAAAGCAAGAGGGTAAAATATCAGTCCCTTAAGTGTAGCTATGATTCAAATTTGCAAACAGAACCATGTACCTCAAAATCAGTTATTCAAGCTGTGTATTCATTTGATGGGTAGCTCCATTAGAGCTATGCTGTGGAACTGCCGATCTGTATAGTCTCAAATTACTTAGATATGGCACATTGAATAGTAATAAATATGTATCCAAAAACTTCTAATAAGCAAAAAGTCCAAGATAAAGTTGGTGATGCTCATATTCTTGTAGTGGCATTTTTAATTTAGTTGAGAGAACAGTTCATGGGACTCAAGAATGTTGTTTTGTCTAAAATTAATATATATACTACATGTTATTAGAAACAAAAATTCAAACAGAGGGAATGCTTTTGTGGAAATGTTTCATTTGTCATTCTTTTTTTATTAGGTATATTATGTGTCATAATGAATAAAAGCCATGTGAGCATAGGGATATTCAAAGTAGCAACATAAATCTTTCTATTTCAAAAAAATGAGAAGTCCCTTTGATAGACTTTCTGAATATGGTAGAAGTTTTCAATCACTTTGTTTTCTCATTTCCCTGGGAATGTATGCAAACTCTTACTATAGAACATCTTTACGGGTACTAGGAATTTGCAAATTCTTCAGTTTGTCCTGATTCATACTTAATTGAGGTGTAAATCACCCCATAGGAAAAATTTATGATTGCATTTACTGTTATAATGGTGTGAGTTGTTTCAGTTTTCTACAGATAGATAAAATAAATCATCTAGAAATCCCATATAATGGGGTGCAGAGATGGCTCAGTAGTTAAGCACAATGACTGCTTTTCTGGAGTCCTAAGTTCAAATCCCAGCAACCACATTGTGGCAAACAACCATCTGTAAACTGATTGGTCTCCCCCTTCAGAGTGTGTGAAGAAAGATTCGGTGTACTCACATATAACAAATAAATAAATCTTTAAAAAATAATAAAGCAATCCCATATAAAAAAAGGATGTTATAAATATCAACCATGTAATAACCATCACAGGTAATTTGAACAATCCATATTTAGAGAGAATAACTTGATCATATGAAGTGATAAAACATTAAGATCTGATGTTTCTTTAATATTAGACTAAATTATAAAATAAATTCATATGGATTAAATGATGACCAGTGTAATAAGTGTGGTGAAGATTTCACATGTGCCAATTATCATTGCAGGCATGTAAGAAGTCATAGTGGAAAGGAAGCCAATGAATGTGATCAGTCTGATGAAGCCTTTGCAAGACACAGTCATATCCAATATCATAAAACAAAACATAATGGAGAGAAGCCTTGTAAATGTAATCAATGTGGTAAAGCCTTTGCAACACCCAGTCATCTCCAAAATCATAAAAGAACACATACTGGAGAGAAACATTATGCATGTAATCAATGTGGTAAAGCCTTTGCAAGATCCACTCATCTAGGAAGTCATAAAAGGATACATACTGGAGAGAAACCTTATGAATGTAATCAATGTGGTAAAACCTTTGCAGATCACAGTAGTTTCCAATATCATAAAAGAACACATACTGGAGAGAAACCTTATGAATGTAATCAATGTGGTAAAGCCTTTGCAGGTCACAGTAATCTCCAATATCATAAAAGAACACATACTGGAGAGAAACCTTATGAATGTAATCAATGTGGTAAAGCCTTTGCAGGTCACAGTAATCTCCAATATCATAAAAGAACACATACTGGAGAAAAACCTTATGAATGTAATCAATGTGGTAAAGTCTTTGCAGTATCCAGTAATCTCCAGTCACATAAAAGAACACATACTGGAGAGAAACCTTTTGAATGTAATCAATGTGGTAAATCCTTTGCACATCATAGTAGTCTCCGAAATCATAAAAGTACACACACTGAAGAGAAACCTCATGAATGTAATCAATGTGGTAAAACCTTTGCAGATCACAGTAGTTTCCGATATCATAAAAGAACACATACTGGAGAGAAACCTTATGAATGTAATCAATGTGGTAAAGCCTTTGCAGGTCACAGTAATCTCCAATATCATAAAAGAACACATACTGGAGAAAAACCTTATGAATGTAATCAATGTGGTAAAGTCTTTGCAGTATCTAGTAATCTCCAGTCACATAAAAGAACACATACTGGAGAGAAACCTTATGAATGTAATCAATGTGGTAAAGCCTTTGCACATCATAGTAGTCTCCGAAATCATAAAAGTACACATACTGGAGAGAAACCTCATGAATGTAATCAATGTGGTAAAGCCTTTGCACATCATAGTAGTCTCCAAAATCATAGAAGAACACATACTGGAGAGAAACCTTATGAATGTAATCAATGTGGTAAAGCCTTTGCAAGATCCACTCATCTAGGAAGTCATAAAAGGATACATACTGGAGAGAAAACTTATGAATGTAATCAATGTGGTAAAACATTTTCATATGTAGTCTCCAATATCATAAAAGAACACATACTGGAGAGAAACCATATGAATGTAGTCAATGTGGTAAAGCCTATTCAGCAGGGAGAAGCCTTCAAAAACATGAAAGAACACATGCTGGAGAGAAATCTAATGAATTTAATCATGAATTAAATGGGAATTATGAGTCCATTGGTTTAGGAATATGAGAGACATGGGTGCGTAGGATTATTTCAAATCTTGAGATGCTTCTTTTGATGCTTTGGCAAAGAATGTTGCTGACTTTTACTCTTGCCTGAAGAGTCTCCTTGATGTTAAAATAAAGAGGTTAACATTAATTGCATTTACAAAGGAAAGCTCAAAAATCACTGCATATAATTTGGCTGACAGTTTTGATCAAGCATAGCATACTTCAAATGGAAAACTACAAAATGTGAGGTAAGAAATAAGAGGTGATGAAGAAGATATCAGCATCACTGAAGTGAAATCTAGGTAGTATTTTCTGAGTGACAAAGAAAGTGTGTTCTAGAGATCGCCAAGTTTGGAGCTAGTGGTGCAGTTGGACTTGGTCATTTGTAAGAATAACAAAGGTGGTAGTGAGTTTTATTTCATGAAGTTCTCATGCAGAGCAGCTGAGCATTGGCACCATTGAGCAAGCATAAGGGAGACTATGGGTCAAGCTTAGTTTCAGCAGAAGAACCCATCATCCTAAATTTGCAAGTACCATGGGATGAGCAGCAAGAACAGCAGGAGCACTAGTGTGGAGTCAAAAAGAACTTAAAGTGATACAGAGGGCAGAGCTTAAAATGTGACCCAATCTAATTGGAGGAGCAAAAATTATCATGTGTAGACCCCGGACATTGAAAGAAAATGCTGTGATATTGAAATTTTCTTGGAGATGACAAGTGTTTGAGATGTTAGAACTGTATGATACCTGTTCAGGAGTGGAATAAAGCCAGTCAAAGAGAACGGATTGTGCTCCTGTGAACAAAGCAGAAAGGTGTTGAAGATCTGAAGAACACTTTGACATCAGACATAGAGATGCACAGTTTGGAAATTGCTGAGCTGGCTTAGTCTTCTCTAGGTCCAGTATTTCCTCATGATTACCTTAAGGAATGATGAAGTATACGCTGTAAATTTCAAGGTATATGTTGTGCATTTTGTCGAAAATATAGGGGATCAATTTTGCATGATAGGATTAATATCAGGAGAGCCGTTGACCTTTGGACTTTTAAATTTTTTTAGCCTTATAGATGATGGTGCCTTTTGAATTGGGAGCTCATGTGTTTTGCATTATGCTTTGTTTAAGTAAGATCCCCATATACTCTTGTGTTTGAACAATCATATGGGGACAGGCAGTAGGATGAGGTAGTTAGGATTTACTTGAGGGTGGGAGTGGCACTATTAGGAAGTGTGGCTTTTTGCATAGTTTTATCACTGTTGGGGTGGGTTTTGGGATTCCTCCTAGTGCTGAAGTAACTCTCCTATTAGTACCCTGGAAGATGTATCTTACAAACTTTTTTGGATCAAGATACAGAATGCTCATAAGTTCTCGAGCATTATGTTTTCCTATATTTGTACCATGTTTTTTTGCTATGAGGAAAATGTACTAAACTTCTGAAACTGTAAGTTGGCCCCAAATAAATGTTTGCTTTTCTAAAAGTTACATTGATTATTTCATCCATTCCTAGTAATGGAAAATCTAATTTAGAAATACAGTAAGTGAATTTATGGTGGTGAAGCTTTTGCACAATTCTGTAGTCTTCTTCAGCACGGAAGAATTAGTACTGTGGGGAAACTATTGTGAATGTATTTAGTGTGGTGAAGCCTTGGCACACCTCTGTAGACTTTATCATTACGAAATTATACATGCTGGAGAGAAATTGTGTGAATTACAGCAATGTGATAAGCCTTATGTTATGGAGTCCAATGAGGTCCAACACAACTCAAACATCAGGAGAATGCAAATGATAAATTATTTTAATCAAGTCAGTACTGATAAATCAGTGCCAGAAAAATACACTCCAAAGCCCAACTGAACTAAGCCACCCCTACCCACACTGACCCAAAAAGTTATATAGCTTCAAATCTTGAAAACCCCAAACACCAGTGCTAAGTTACATCTAGATTTTCCCATTAATCACTATTTTATTCTATTCTTTATCAATGTCAACTGATACAGAATGTAGTTTCCATGTTCTAGCCTATCATAGCCATGTGTCCTTTTGTGGTTAGGAACAGACAGTATATTTTGAAGAATAAAACAAGAGTAACAGAAATTATGGTTATGAATAGTTGTCATGTTTTGGGGAACAAAACATGAGTAATGAAAGCTGCCTAGATATTGTCAAGTACTCAGGTCAGCTATCACCTGGCACTTAAATTTAGCTCGAACTGATGATTAAATGGAGGTTGTTAACAAAAGGGCAGTCCTTAGACAAGTCTATTTTGCTTGTTCCCCAAATTGTTATATCATAGTCATGTTGAAATTTATAATAGAACACATACTGACAAGATATCTTAAAGATATAATAAATGTGATAAAACATTTTCACAACACATTTATCTATGTTTTTTTTCAGATAAACCCCATAAACATAGATGATGTGTTAATGTTTTGCACTTTCTTGTATCTTTATACAAGAGGAAATTCTTTGGTATGCAATCACACTAATAAAGCCTTTAGTTGTTACAGTAGTCTTTGAAGACATTCAAGAATACCAAAAGTAACTTGTGACTACAACGAATTTTGCAAGATCTGAAGCAACACACTTACATTCTTTTACTCAAGATTATTTTTTGTAAAAAAGAAACTGTGTCAAGTGAAAACAATCAATTGAAACTTTATGAAACTCCCCAGATGTTTTTTACACTTGTATATATGTATTGATAAAAGACACATGAAGGCAACAGTAAGGAACCCATTTTAGATTTCACAATTCCCTTATGTTACATGAAAGAACTTTTGCAGGTGTAAGGATTTATAGATGTGTACTAGTGCCTTTTATGTTGCAATGATAATATGTCTAAGTCAACTTCTGACAGAGTTTAATTTGGTTTATGATTCCAGGGTGATACAGGTTAATGGTGAAAGTGGAAACACAGAAAGTGTCTTGCAAGTGGAAGAATTAGCCTGAGGCAGAGAGAGCTTTCAAATTGCTTATCCAATGCAAGTGATCATCTAAGTGTTCATCCCAGGATCACATACACACAACCAACAGAAATGCAGTCAGCATATTTTATTCTTATATTTGTACATACTTTCTAAAATATTCTTAAACTGAATGACTTGGAAGGGAAAAAGTACAGTACGGAACGCATTGAGAGACAAGAAATATCAAAATATACTTTAATTAAAAGCTTAAGTAATTTTTCAATAAAAGTGCAGGAAGACAGGCAGCATGCTAGTGAAAAACACTAAACTGAAAGAGAGAACTAAATTTTCATTCCCATAAAGTGCTTGTTAGGTAAACAAGTCCTGTAAATACAGTCCCAAAGGATCTGATGCTCGTCTGGCCTTGCAGAAACTGCACACAGATATACGCAGTAAACACATCCATGCACATAAAATAAAAATGATTATACAGTAATTCACTATAGTGCTGAATTAGCCCTGAGATGGAGCACAGTCAGGGATAGTTAAAATGGATTCTTTCTGGTCTGGATTTAGGAGCAGCTGTGTACATCTTTGGGACCATCCTCCTTACAGTCAAAACAAGCCATATTCTAAGGATAGAATAGCACAACATATCTCTTCATCTGAGATCTGCAACCACAGTGCTGTACACTTTTCCTTGATATTATCTGTATTCTTTATCCATGAAATGTCTGCAAGAACGTGAGCTAAAAATTTGAGGGGGCTTGTATTAAGTCTAATGACAGCTGCTTTTGGTTTGTTTTAATCATATGTTAAATCGATATATTCTTGAACATGAGAGATCATTCAGTCTTATTTTTTATTTACGTTCTTACTCTTTATTACTTTCATATTTTATTCCATTGTTACCTCTTCCCTAGTACACAATCCCAGAATTCATCATCCCATTCCTCTTCCCCCCTTTCTCTCCAATAGCATGTTTCAACCCTCCAACACCCTGCTCAAAGTACTAGATAAATCTTCAATAAAATCATTAAAAAAAAACTTCTCCAACCTAAAAAAAGAGATGGCCATAAATATCCAAGAAGCTTATATACCCCTAATAATTTAGAACAAAAATAAAATTATCTTTTCACATAATAATCAAAACACTAAATGTGAGAGCTGATCCTGTGCCACAGTTCTCCATACCAAGGAGGCAGTTATCCATCAGCTAAATGCTATTTACTGTCACTAATCCTAAGATTGGTAAGTCCTTTACATCACAAATTCTACACTTTCACATCTCAGTTTAATATGGTAGTGCTCCCCAATAGAGGAGATGCTTTTAACAGCCCTACAAAATTAATTGAGCTCCTGCTTCTCATCTATCTTATCCTCATTATAATGGGCAAGAGACCTTGTGTTCAATATGTCTCAAAAACTGCACTTACTTGAAGACCTATCACAGTACCCAATAGCAGGACTCAAAGCAGGACACAGAGAACCATTCAAGACTGTGCAGTCACAATGAACTTTCAGCAAGACACCAGGAAGGACCCTCCTCTCTAGTCTGACTGGAGACACCTATTGTCCTTGATTGGCCAGTGAGTCTTACCCCTCCTCAAGGTTAGAGTGTGCTTCCAGTCCTGGGCCAGACACTTCATATATCTCAGGTCAGGTTTGCACTCCCATAGCATTTGTGCCTGTCCTCCAAGAACCTCATCCATCTGTACTCCCACCCAGCACTGGAGGAGGACACACCATTGCAAGTGACTCTGTTCAGCTGCTTGCTCCTCCCCTTTGTGGGCAGTGATCCTGTACTCATCATGACCTGACTTCACAGCTTGCTATGAGTTCCTCACAGCAATGACAGCCAGTTGCCCTGAGCCACGCCCACCTGCACTGTCAGTGATGCTAAGAGCAGAAATTGTAGATTTAGGAGAAAATGATGCTCTCCAAGTTTAGCATCTGACCTGGCTCAAATGTTTTGATCAGAATCACCCTTGATAGTGACGTTGTTCAGACATCACAGCCTGAAGGAGGGTGTGAGTAGCTCCACAAGGGAGCTCACAGGCAGCCACATCTGGCCACATCTGACTGAGGCTTCCCATCCAGCACCAGGGAGGACCGACCACCCCAGCTCCACTGCTCATCCACATTATCCTCATGACGGGCAGAGACCCTGCGCTCACCATGTCTCAGACACAGAACTGACTTGAGGTCACCACACAGCACCCAAGAGCAGCACTCAAAGCAGGACACAGAGACCAGTTCAAGCCTGCACAGCCAACACACACTTCAGCAAGACTCCAGGAAGAACCCCCCTCTCAGTCTGACTGGCAGGTCTGCCTGGGGTCCTTGATTGGCCAGTGAGTCTTACCCCTCCTCAAGGTTAGAGTGTGCTTCCAGTCCTGGGCCAGACCCTTCATATATCTCAGGTCAGGTTTGCACTCCCATAGCATTTGTGCCTGTCCTCCAAGAACCTCATCCATCTGCACTCCCACCCAGCACTGGAGGAGGACACACCATTGCAACTGAGGCTATTCAGCTGCTTGCCCCTCCCTTTGTGGACAGTGATCCTGCACTCATCATGACCTGACTTCATACCTTGCTTGAGAATTCCTCACAGCACTTCGCCTTCTTCCTCCTGAAATCAAGGTGTATAACCTGTTAGTTGACTTGCAGTGGAGGTATAAGGCTGGTCCATCAGTGGAAGGATACCCAGGCTTTTAACATTAAAGGGGGGTTTTAGGAAACATCTTTTGCTTTGCAACTTCGTACAATTCCCTTCCACCAGACAAAAGGCATGAAATGAACCAGGGAGAAAACCAGGGTTTCCATACCAAATATACAAAATTTACAGAAAAACAAATGACAAACAATGTATAGCACAATGGTTAGTCAGCACATCTTTCTCAATGGCAAGATGAGGAAAAAACCCACAGTTGTGTTAGCACAGATTCTCTATATCAACATATCTCATAGAGAGAGTGAATTTTTCTGTGTATGAAGAAAGAATATTTATTATAACATCTCAGAGACAGTTGTCCTCTTCTTCCAATAATGGTTGTCTGCCAAGGAAAACATAAAAATCAAGGACATATCTTCTGGAGAAAGGAGCTGAAATTTCCCTGAGCCTAGTATGAAGCCAGAAAACAAAACTCTTGTTTCCTAAAGTCACTCTTTAAAGTTAATAGCCTGGGCACCCTTCCCCTTGTGGGTCAGATTGATTCCTCCACTGCACCTGAGGAATGGGCTATGCAAGCCATTTACCTTGATTACAGGAAGAGGAAGGCAAATGCTGTGAGGAAAGCTCATGTAAGGTCTCAATTTAGGTCGTGGTAAGTGCAGGGTCATTGCTCACAAGGGGAGGAGCAGGCAGCTGAATAGCCTGAGCTGGAATAGTAGGTTCTCCCCTATGCCTGTGTGGTGTGAGAGTCCTCTTGCAAGGCAGGCACAAATGCTAAGGGAGTGAAAATCACTCCTAAGATCTGGAAAAAAAAGTTTTCCCCTGGACTAGAAGCACACTTTAACCTTGGGTATTGGTAAGGCTTACTGGCCAATCCAGGCCTCCAAGCAGACCTGCCGTTAAAAGAAAGAGGTGGGATTTTCCGGATACCTTTCTTCAAGTTCCCTGTGGCTGTGCAGGATAGTTCACTGTTTCCTGCTCTGAACTCAGGTGTTCTGTGCTGTGCTGTGAGGGGACCTCAGGGAATCTCTGAAATCAAGACATGGTAAGCACAGGATATCTGCCCACAATGGGCAGGAATACATGACTGAGCAGTGGGTGCTTTGTTGGAGGGTCCTGTCACGGGTTGGATGGGAAACATCAGCTACATGTGACTATATGTGAGGTTTCTAGTGGTGCTTCTTACTTGGTAAATAAGGCAGTGACCTCTGAATAGCTTCACTCTCATGGCTGATTCTTCCCAATCATTTGGAGGATTGGTTTGCTTATAGAAATAACATGTTATTTTTTTTAATTCTGCAGCACATGTCCAAAATAGTTTGTGTTTTACACTACACATTGAAAGGGGAGGTATGAATCTATTATGTCTATTTTAACCTGTGATTTTTTGCAGTTTTCATATCTGTTTACATTTATAGTGTTTTTAAAATTATGTGGCAAAGGGACATTATTTTGTCCAATCTATTTGATATATTGGATGGTTTTTGTTCCTTAATAGAAATATTTGTCTTCAGTTTAGAAATTATACATTTAGGATTGAATTAAAACTATTTTCTAGACCTTTGAGCTGATATTCTTCTCCTATTTCAGTCAATTGTAGTATTTGCTTTTGATATGTTGCAGTGTTCCTGGTTATTTAGTGCCAGGAAACTTTTAGACTCACATATTTTTTAACTAATAAGTCCAGGTATTCTATTTATCTTCCTTTCCTGTTCAGTGTGTGAATCTTCCCTCTGTAGTTTTCCATGTGCTGGCAATTTCAATGTCCTGCTCTCAGGGCCTTAGCACTGCTTAAATCATTACCTGCCTCCATCAATTGCTGCTGTTGCCAGGTGTGCTTTATATACATGGAGCACTAGCTTCAGCTGCTCTCTATATTTGGTCCTTGTTTCTGTTCTCTACACATACCCCCTCTATAGTCTTTCTCTACTCTCATCCCACTCTCTCTGCTCCTATATGTGTTCCAGTCTGCAGATGCTCTTATGTACCTCTATCCGTTCCCCAGGATCTCACTCCTGTCCTTTCCACAAAACAACCTCTTTTGTATCAGATCTCTTTCATGTTTTAATTTTTGAGGAACTGCTGTGACAGGACACCTTGGCTTTCTTGTTGACATATTTCCCTGCCTTTTCGTCATTATTAGACACCACCTCTGCTGGTGTCTAAGCATCTGGGTTTGTGGTGATGATAGGTCTAGATACTGGTCTCTGGGTTTGCCTTGTTTGGGTGGTAATTTTATTCCTGAATTACTGTTTCAAGTCTGTATATTCAGAGAATGATGTCTGAATGTTGCTCCTTTTTGTGGCCTGTTTGGTGGGTATGTTCAAGAGGGAATGCTTGCTAATGTTGAAAGCTGGAAGTACTGGCAGGCAGGAAAATATGATCTTAGCAATCCACCAGGAGACAGTCAGGAGAGAGGTTAAGCTGCTTCTGGTGTTTGTACAGTGTTAGAGACAGCTGTGTAATTTGCATGAGGGATAACAAATAGTGTGGTAAATTTTATGGAAAGCCAGTATTTTCTCCTGGCAGGCATGGCATGTAGTTGTACATGGAGTATATATTCCTGTCTACTGGAAGAGGAAGGGGTATTCAGTACCATTGTATGTTGCAGGCTAAGTGCAAGTTGAACCAGCACTATTTGTTGAAGTCTGTCTCTTTTCCACTGGATGGCTTTGATTACTTTGTCAAAAGTCAAGTGATCATAGATAGATGGGATCATTTCTGGATCTTCAACTCAATTCCATTGATCTACCTGTCTGTCACCAGAAAGTTATTATCACTATTGCTCTGTAGCACTGCTTGAGGTCAGGGACACTGATTCCAACAGAAGTCCATTTTTTGAGACAGGGTTTTTCTGTGTAGCCCTGACTGTCCTAAACTCATTTTGTAGACCAGGCTGGCCTCAAACTCAGAAATCCAACTGCATCTGCCTCCCAAGTGCTGGGATTAAAGTCGTGCACCACCAACACCTGGACAGAAGTCCTTTTCTTGTTGAGAATATTATTTAGCTCTCTTGTTTTTTTTTTTTTTTTATTCCAGATGAATTTGAAAATTGCTCGTTTTAACTCTATGAAAAACTGAGTTGGGATTTTGATGGGGATTGCATTGAATCTATAGATTGATTTCTGCAAGATGGCCATTTTTACTATATTGATCCTGCCAATCCATGAGCATGGGGGATCTTTAAATCTTCTGAGGTCTTCTTCGATTTCTATCTTCAGACTAGAAGTTCTAGTCAAAGAGATCTTTCATTTGTTTGGTTAAAGTAACACCAAATTAGTTTATGTTGTTTGTGACTATTTTGAAGGGTGTCATTTCCCTAATTTCTTTTGCATCCTAATTATCCTTTGAGTATAGGAAGACTACTGATTTGTTTGAGTTAATTTTATATCCAGCCACTTTTATGAAGTTGTTTATCAGCTGAGGAGTTCTCTGGTGGAGTTTTTTGGGTCGCTTAAGTATACTATCATATCATCTGCAAATAGTGATAGTTTGACTTTTTCCTTTTCAATTTGTATACCATTGACCTCCTTTTGTTGTTCAATTGCCCTAGTTAGAGCTTCAAGTACTATATTGAATAGATAAGGTAGAGAGAGGGCAGCCTCGTTTTGGCCTCCATTTAGTTTCTCTCCATTTAGTTTGATGTTGGCTACTGGTTTTCTATATTTTGCTTTTACTATGTTGAGGTATGGGCCTTGAATTCCTGTTCTTTCCAAGACTTTTAGCATGAAAGGTTGATGTATTTTGTCAAACGGGTTTTCTGCATCTAATGACATGATATTTGGGTTTTTTCCTTTGAGTTTGATTATGTAGTGGATTACATTGATGGATTTCTGTATATTGAACCATCCCTGCATCCCAAAGATGAAGCCTACATGCTCGTGGTTAATGATCATTTTGATGTGTCCTTGGATTCAGTTGGCAAGTAATTTTTAAGATTTTTTTTTGCATCAGTAGTCATAAGGGAACCTAGTCTAAAATTATCTTACTTTGTTGGATTTTTGAATGGTTTTGTTATCATCATAATTGTGGCATCATAGAACGAGTTGGGTAGTGTTCCTTCTGTTTGTATTTTGTGGAATAATATGAAAAGTATTGGTGATAGGTCTTCTTTGAAGGTTTTATAGAATTCTGCACTAAAAGTATCTGGTCCTGTTCTTTTTCTTTCTTTCTTTCTTTCTTTCTTTCTTTCTTTCTTTCTTTCTTTCTTTCTTTTGTTTTTGTTTTGTTTTGTTTGTTTGGGAGAATGTCAATGACTACTTATATTTCTTTAGGGGTTGTGGGACTGTTTATATGGTCTCTCTCATCCTGATTTAACTTTGGTATTTGGTATTTACCTAGAAAATTATCCATTTCATCTAGATAGCCCTGATGTATTCTGTATAGTCTTTTTGAAGTACAATCTACTATTTTTTAATTTCTTTAATTTCTGTTTTTATATCTCCTGTTTCATTTCTATTTTTGTTAATTTGGACAACTATCTCTGTACCCTCTGGTTAGTCTGGTTAAGGGTCTATCTATGCTGTTGATTTTGTTAAAGAACCAGCTTCAGTTTTTTGTTTTGTTTGGTTTTGTTTTGTTTTGTTTGGTTTTGTTTTGTTGTTGTTGTTGTTTTGATTCTTTATATAGGTCTTCATTTGTATGTGGTTGATTTCAACCCTGAATTTGGTGATTTCCTGCCTTCTACTTCTTTTGGGTGTATTAGCTTCTTTCTGTTCTAGAGCTTTCAGATGTGCTATTAGGCTGATAATGTATGGTCTTGCCAGATTCTTTTTGAGGCACTCAGAGCCATGTGTTTTCCTTAGGCACTGCTTTCATAGTGCCCCTATAGGTTTGGGTAAGTTGTGCCTTCATTTTCATTAAATTCTAAAATGTCTTTGATTTTATTCCTTATTTCTTCCTTGACCAAGGTTTCTCTGAGTAGATCATTGTTCAGTTTCCATGTGAATGTGGGGTTTTGGTTGTTTTTGTTGCTATTAAAGGTAAGCCTTAATCTGTAGTGATCTGATCTGAGGCATGAGATTATTTCAATCTTCTCATGTCTGTTGAGGTGTGTTTTGTGACAAATTACTCAGTAAATTTTGGCGAAGGTACCATGAGGTACTGAGAAGAAGCCATATTCTTTTGATTTAGAATGAAATATTCTATAGATATATTAAATCCATTTTTTCCAAAACTTCTCTTAGTTTCACTGTGTCTCTGTTTGATTTGTGTTTCCCTGATCAGTTCATTGAAGAAAGTGGGGTGTTGAAGTCACCCACAATTACTCCATGAGGTGCTTTTCCTTTTATGAATGTGATTCCCGTTTCATTTGTAGCATAGATGTCCATAATTGAGAGTTCTTCTTGGTATCCCCAGGTGCATAAAGTAGAAAATTCACTCCCATATCAGAATATCAACAGAATTCAGACAAAATGTAGACACATGGCAATCCAGTATAGCTTCCTAGCTCTCCCCAAGAGTTTGAGTTCACTTTCTCATACCCTTGCCTATTGACTCACTGCTTCTAATTCTAGATCTGGGGAATCTAATGCTATCTTTTTGTGCCCTTGGAGACTGTTCACATACTTAAAGCTACATGCATACACCAAATTTAAAGGAAATTAGAAAATTAATAAAAAAATTAATGCTACATGCTATTAATTCCAGCAATGAGGGAGATGCAGGTGGGTGGATTTTTGAGATTGTGGACAGCCTGTTCTACCAAGATAGTTCCAGGACAGCCAGGACTATACACAGAAACTGTGTCTTGTAAAAAATGTAAAACGATATCATGGTATGAGGTTACAATTAATGTAGAAACTGATGTGTCAGGAAGTAAGTGGAGGATACACCAGAATTAAATGGATATATTGTCAACAAAGCATACATTTATGTTACAGTGATATCAGTATCATGCTTTGAGTTGAAAATTTGTGTTGGACATTTTAGGATGCAGTGACATATGAAGACGTGCATGTGAACTTTACTTCAGAAGAGTGGAATTTACTTGATAATGCCCAGAAGAATCTCTACAAAGATGTGATGCTGGAGACCTACTGGAACCTCACTGTTATAGGTAAGACTGAGGATATTTCTTTTCATTTTCAAAATAAGGGACAGATGTTTCTTGGTTATTGATGATCTCATTTAGGATAGTTGAAGACCAGGAAGATTGATCTGAATAAAGCAGGTTCAGTGCTGTGAAAATTCACAGAACCCTGAATTTTACTCAATTTCCAATACTATATGATTCATTTTCTGGTACTGTGTTTTAGAGTCTTACTGGAAAAAACAGCATATTGAAGAACGATATCAAACTTCTAGAAGTCATGAAAGGTAATTTTCATTTGCAACTGATACAAATATGCCTCTGTCATAATTTTAATATTTTCTGGAAGCTCTAAAGAAATCAAGAGGGTTATATTTTAGACCTTTAAGTGTAGGAATGATTATAATATTCTATCAAAACCTTGTACCTCATTGTAGTTTATCTTATTCATGTATGCAGGGCATTCCCTTAAGAAAGAAGACAAAGAAACAATGCCGTTAGAGATAACTTTATTTGATTTATAGCTCCAATAGAGCTATGCTGTGGACCTGCCAATCTGTAGACTCTCATAGTTCTTAGATATTGCACATTGAGCATTGATAATTTTATATCCTAAATAATCTAATAAGCAAATAGTCCATAGTAATATTAAATTTCGTAAGAGGGCATTTTATGAGAATCAAGAATGTTGTTTTACAGAAACATTTATCCATATTCCACATATTATGAGAAACAAAAATCCAAACAGTTTGAATGCAAAATATAAATCTTTCATTTTTCATTATTTTTATATTAGGTATATAATGTGTTACAATGCAGATAAACTATGTGAGCATAGGGATATTGAAAGAAGCATCATAACATTTTTGTTCTAAAACAATGGAAAGGTATGTAATATTCTGCCATTAATAGATATTAGGAATATGATAGAGATTTGCAATTAATTGGTTTTATAATTTTGCATGGATCATCCCCAAATTCATAGTGTAGAAAATCTTTGTTACTAGGGAACTAGGGTACTAGGAATTTGGAAATGATTCTGTGTTTTCAGGTTCACAGTCTAATGCATTGTAATTAACACCAAAGGAAAAATTATAAATGCAATAATCAGTGTTATAAATAACAGTGTTGTTCAACATTTCTTCAAATAGCTGAAATACATCATATAAATATTGCATATATAAAGACGATGTTACATATATGAGTCATGTAATAACCATCAGAGGTGTGTTGAATAATTCATGATGAGGGAGAACACCATGAACATACAAAGTACTAAAACCATAAGATCGGATGCTTCTTTACCATTAGACCAAACTGTAAACATAATTCATATTGATTACATGATTGATCAGAGTAATGAATGTGGTAAATACTTCCCATGTCCTAATTATCATTGCAGGCATGTAAGAAGTCATAGGGAAGAGAAACCCTATGAGTTTAATCAATGTGGTAAAGCCTTTGTAAGATCCAGTCTTCTCCAAAGGCATAAAAGGACACATACTGGAGAAAAACCTCATGAATGTAATCAATGTGGTAGAGTCTTTGCACAGTGCTGTAATTTACTATGTCATAAAAGAACACATACTGGAGAGAAACCAAATGAATGCAATCAATGTGATAAATGCTTTGCACAGCGCAGTACTCTCCACCATCATAAAAGAACACATACTGGAGAGAAGCCTTATGAATGCAATCAATGTGGTAAAACCTTTTTACAGCACATTCATTTACTATGTCATAAAAGAACACATACTGGAGAGAAACCTTATGAATGCAATCAATGTGGTAAATGCTTTGCACAGCGCAGGACTCTCCAAGATCATAAAAGAACACATACTGGAGAGAAGCCTTATGAATGTACTCAATGTGGTAAAGGCTTTGCAACAATCAGTCATCTCCAATATCATAAAAGAACACATACTGGAGAGAAGCCTTATGAATGCAATCAATGTGGTAAAGCCTTTTTAAAGCACATTCATTTACTATGTCATAAAAGAACACATACTGGAGAGAAACCTTATGAATGTAATCAATGTGGTAAAGGCTTTGCAACATCCAGTAATCTCCAGTATCATAAAAGAACACATACAGGAGAGAAATCTTATGAATGTATTCAATGTGGTAAAGGCTTTGCAACACCCAGTGATCTCCAACGTCATAAAAGAACACATACAGGAGAGAAACCTTATGAATGTAATCAATGTGGTAAAGCATTTGCACAGCACAATAGTCTCCAACGTCATAAAAGAACACATACAGGAGAGAAACCTTATTGGTGTAATCAATGTGGTAAAGCCTTTGCACAGCACATTAATCTCCAATGTCATAAAAGAACACATACTGGAGAGAAACCTTATGAATGTAATCACTGTGGAAAACGCTTTGCAGGTCACAGTAATCTTCAAAGACATAAAAGAACACATACTGGAGAGAAACCTTATGAATGTAATATGTGATGTAAAACCTTTGCAAAACCCAGTCATCCCCAATATCATAAAAGAACACATTCCAGACACAAACCTTATTAAAGTGATCAATTTCGTAAAATATATTCACAAGGGTGGATTCTCCCCATTCTCTGTACTGTAGAGAAACCTAGTGAATATAATCATGAATTAAGTGGGAGCTTGGAGGCTATCATATTATGAATATGATAGACATGGGTGCTTGGGATTATTGCAAATCTGGAGATGTTTCTTTTGATGCATTTGCAAAGAGGGTTGATTCCCTTTATCCTTGTCTGAAGAGTTTCTTGAGTTTAAGGTGATAAGGTTTACATTCAACACATTAGCAAAGTAAGTCATGAAAATTATGACATAGAATTTGGCCTGACAGTTTTTAACACACATAGAATCTAAGAATGGAAAAAGACAAAATGCAAGGATCAAAATGAAAAGCATCATCAGGAAGTTGAATGAGGTTAAGTCCTCTGATCCAGGATATTCAATGCTATTAAAGGAATGGTTACATTATGGCAAGAATCCATCCAGCTAAACATATGGATTTGCAGTTTTATGAATGTTAACTTTGTCATGTTTGGAACTATTATTACCCAGTTATTTTTTTCATGTGGAGATACAAAGATATAAGTATGTGTCAAACTTAGAAGGGATGGAACTTGATTGCTATTCTGGGATTTCAATTTAAGATCTAAATTTAAAAACTTAGATCCAGGAATGGTGTTACATGATATTTATCTGAACATTCAGGAGAAAGAGCACTGCAGATCTCCAATTTCAAGGTTAATCTACTAAGCAAGCTATAGGAACCTCAAGCTTAGGCAGAGAAATGTTTGAAAAATATATGTGAGTGATAATGGCAGAGAGCTGTAGTACAAGAATTAGAGTTGATGGAGAAGAAATCAGCATCACTGACAAAATCTTCTGGGTATTGTTTTCTGAGTGAAAAAGATGTGTTCCAGAGATCATCAAGGTTGGAACTAGTGGTGCAGCTGGACTTAGTCATGTGTAAGAATCACCCAGGTGATATTTATTTCAAATGCATCAAGTTGTGATGAAGAGCAGCTGAGACTTGGCACCATTGAGTAAGCATAAGGGAGGCTATGGGTCAAGCCTAGCTGAAACAGAAGAACCCAGCCTACTGCAGATCCAAGTACCATGAGATGAGTAGCAGGAACAGAAGTAGCAGTAGAGTGGAGTCAACCAGAGCTTAGAGTGATACAGAGGAGACGGCTGGAAAAGTGAACCAATCTCTTTGAAGGATCAGAAATGATCATTGGTGAATCCCAGACATTGAAAAAAGCTGGGATATTGAAGTTATCATGGAGACTCCAAGATCTTGAGATGTTAGAACTGTGGGATACCTGCTCAGGAAAACTGCATTCAGGGAATGCAACCACTCAAAGAGAAAGTATTATGCTGCACTGAACAAAGCAGAAAGGATTTGGAGATCTGCAGAACATTTTGACAACATATATGGAGATATGAATTTGGAGATTGCTCAGCTCGCTTTGGTCTTATTTAGGTCCACTATTTCATCATTCTACCTTTATGAATAGTGAAGTGTATGCTGTGAATTTGGAGGTATTTGTGTTTTTATGATCTTGAAAGTGATTATATTATAAGATTAGTTTCAATAGAGTCTTTAATCTTTGGACTTAATTGCTATAGACAATGGGGACTTTTGAAGTAGGAGCTCATGTATTCTACATGTTTAAGTATGATCCCTATACACTCATTGTTTGAACAATCATATGGGGGCCAGGCAGTGGAATGTGGCAATTTAAAGATACCATGCTAAGTCAGTGGCATTAAGTGCTAGTGTGGACTTGTTGGAAGAAGTGCTTTGCTGTGGAGGTGGGCTTTGAAGTTCCTCCCAGTGCTGAAGAGACACTCCTATTAGGTTCCTGGAAGACACTCTTTTACTGGCTGCCTTTGGATAAAGATGAAGAACTCTCAGCTTCTTCTCCGGCATCCTGTATGTCTGCATCCCTGCCATGCTTCCTGCTATAGAGCAAATGGACTAATCCTCTGGATCTCTAAGCCAGCCCCAACTAAATGTTTGATTTTATAGGAGTTGCTTTGTTCATGATAACTTTTCAAAGCAATGGAAATGATAAGACAGAAACACTGTTGAGTACATTTAATGTGGTCAAGACTGCACAATTCTGTAGTCTTCATTTTCATGAAAGAATATGTGTTAGAGAGAAAACTCATGAATGAGTTTAGTATAATGAAGACTTTTCACACCTCTATAGTCTTCATCATTAGGAAACTATTCATACTGGAGAGAAATTCTATGAATGTTAGCAATGTGGTAAAGCCTTTATTTTATATTTTGCTGAGTTCAATTTAAACAGCAGGACAATGCAAATGATAAAAATCTTTTGTAGTCAAATCATTACTGATTAATCCAGATGAGAAAATATATTTATAAACTTATCTGAATGATCCCATCGTGTCCCCACGCTGAGCAGAAACTGATACAAATTTCAAACCTGAAAACCCCAAACATCAATGCTAAGTTACAGTTACATTTCCCACCAATCAGGATTTTCTTATGTTGTTACACTATGTGAAATTATACAGAATGTAGGTTTTATGGTTTAGCCTATCACACCCAAATGGTTATTTTTTTTTTAGTAAGGAATAGGCATTTAATTTTGAGGAATAAAACATGAATAACAGAAATTGTGGTTAGGAACTGTCATTATGTTTCTGGAAACAAACCATGAAAGCTTGACATATATTGTTAAGATATAGGTACTCTATGACCTCGGACTTGAACTTAGTTTCAACTCATGATTAAGTGGAGTTTGGCAACAAAAAGGCAATCTTTAGAGCAAGTTTCTTTTGCTTGTTCCCAACATTTGTATATCATACTCATCATTTAATATTTAACAGAACACATATTGAAGAAAAATTTTATAAATATAATCAATGTGATACAACATTTTCACAGTACTTATCTATGAATAAATAAAAAGTATATCCTGTACAGAAAGCTATGAATATGCAATTTGGTAAAGAAAGACTTTTCATGAAGCAGTGGTCTTAGAAACCATAAGAAAAAGTCATAATGCAGAGGAATCTCATAAACACAGTCAAGTGTCAAAGTTTTGTACTTTCTAGTGTATTCATACAAGAGTAAACTCTGTTGCATGTAACTAAACATTTAAAGCATTTGCATATCATTGTAGTCTTAGAAAACCTTCCAGAATACCAAAAGTAATACGTGACTAAAAAGATTTTGTTAATTTCTGCCAATATATCTTTATTGAGTTACTCAATGTTATTTATTTTGTAGAAAAATATGTGACAACTGTCAACAATCGATTCAAAATTTATGATACATCTCCATTTTATTCCCACTTGCAAACTCATTTTTACCTACAAAGGCCACTAATTTTATTTTTTTTAGTTAATCATGTATCCAACAACTTTGCTGACAGTGTTCATCATCCCTAGAAATTGCCTTTGTGAAGTTTTGGTTCCCTTGTGCAAACTTTCAAATCATCGGCAAAGAAAGATAATTTTACTTCCTCATTTCTAATTAAGTTTTATTGCTCTAACTAAATGTTTACATAATATATTAAAAAGATAGTTATAGAGAGAATGGACCACCTTTTCTGGTTTGGGAATTACTAGAATTAATTTGAATTTCTCTCCAGTTAATTTAATGTTTGCTACAGGATTGCTGTAAAGTGACATTTTTATGTTTAGGCATTTCACTTGTTTCCTTAATAACTCCAAGAATTTTATCATAAAGTGGTGTTGAAAATTCTCAGAGAATTTTACATTATCTCATGAGATGATCAATTCTTTGTCTTTCTTACACTTTAATCCCAGTATGTTGAACCATCACTGTGTTTCTAGAATGAGGCCTTCCTCATTGATCATGATGGATGATCTTTTGATGTGTTTTATAATTTTTGGTATTGTCTATTAAGTATTTTTACATCTGTGGTTTTAAGAATAATTTGTCTGTAATTCTCTTTTATCGCTCAGTCTTTTCTAAATGGATATATGAGTAATTGGTGTTCAGAAAATAAATTGGCTAATATTTCTTTTATTTCTATATTGTTGAATACACTGAATTCTTATTAAATTTTCTTTGAAAATCTGGTAGGATTCTACCCTAAAATTCCTGGACTTGGGCTCATATTGGTAGCATATTTTTTAATGAATTCTCTTTTCCTTCATGTTTATGTCTGTTTAAGTTATTTTTTTCTAGTTTATGTGGAATCTATTGTGGAAATTCCCCATCTCTTTTAGAAATTCCAGTTCGGTGGAGTGCACCCTTTTTAAAACTATGTTTTTACTACTCTCTGGATTTCTTCATTGCCTGTTATTTTGTCCCCATTTTATTTTGGGTTTCATTAATTTGGATATTCTTTTTATTATGATAAGGGTTCATGAATCTTGTCTAATAAAGGGATCAAAAGACCAATTCCATGTTTCAATGAGTCTTCTCTATTTTATTGCTTTCAGCACCCAAAGTGATGACTTCTTGATTTCTCCTAGTTTTCATTGCTTCATCACTTCTTTCTGTTTTAACCTTTAAAGCACGCTGTTAAATTACCAGCATGAAAGCTCTCCATATTTTTCCTTTTTAAATTGAATATCATCTTCATTTACATTGACAATGGTAATACCATTCCCAATATCCGTCCTCCCCTAAGACCCCCAACCACTCCCCCTCCTCCTTCTCCCTGCCTCCAAGTATATGACTCTCCACCCAGCACACTCCCACCTCCCCCATACTCGGTTTCCTTTTTTTGGGTCCTCTGTTGAGCCTTTAACTGACCAAGGACTCTATTTCTTTTCTTGTACACATTTTGTGCTGTGGACTTTCTTCTTAGCTCCAATTTCATTTTCTTTGTGTTCCATGAGATTGTGGATGTTGCATATTCATTTTCATTGATCTCTATAAAGTCTCTAATTTCTTCCTTTTTTTTCTGTATAGACCCATTTTCTCTCACATGGTCAGTAGTCAATTAGCTGTCCTCCATCATCTCTTACAACACAGAGACATCAACAGGTTTTTGGCCCAAATCACTTCTTTTGTCTGATCAAAGAGTGTGAGCTCTCCTGGGTCTGGTGAAATGAAGGACATGGGCAACCCTATTCCTAGGGGTAAACCATGGAGATGTCTTTTTGCTCCCTGGGATGGAGATTGGTCCTTTCCATCAGAAGGCTCCTCTCCTTATAAATGGCCCCATGGATATGAGAGGTAGCAATGGCACACTGGCCATCTGTGTCTTGTCTTTTTTCAGCTAATAATGATTTTTTCAGAGCTGCCAATTCAGCTTTCTGGGCTGACATTCTTGACAGGTGTGGTTCTGCCCATGTGATCTCGGTATTTGTCACTATTGCTGCCCCAGCATACCTCTGTCCATCCTGAATGAGGCAGTTGCCATTGGTGAACCCCGTTACCCCTGCATCCATCTGAGATTTCATACAGAAGCCCAGTGAGTGAGGTCAGGGTCCAGCAGCAGGGCAACTGAGAAGTTATCCTGGGAGCATTCAAGAAGAGAGGCTGGCAATGAGTCATTCTGCCATCATTTTTAACCAGGAGGTTGATGGGTCATCCATAATACATTAATAATTGGAAATGAACACAAATCAATCAGAAACCAATCATCCTTCGATCAGTATTCCGTCAGGGACCAATCAAATGTCCAACTGCCAATCAATCAATCGATGATCAATAAATAGTCACCAGTTGATTGAAGATTAATCAATGATCAATATTCAACACACAATGAATCATTCAATACTTAATCACCAATCAATATAATTAAACTGACAATTACTCAATTACTTTGGTCTTCACTGGACCAAAAATTGACTCGATTGATTACTGATTGGTTGTGAACTGCAGGTTCCTGACTGACTATAGGTTGCTTGCTTGATTAATTGATTGGTAACACATTGACCATCGGCTAATGCGAGGACCACTGGTATGAGTATGCATTTGCAAAGTCTACACAGGTCACCTGAAGTTAGCAGAGTAAGGCTATTTTTTTAGTAGAGTCTTAAATTGTCTGCATTTTTCAAGGCATCTCAGAGGTCCTGCATTTTTGTTTTGTTTCTCTATCCACTGGGATGTCATTTATAAACTGATGAAGAGACTCTATCTGTAGGTTTTAGCAAGACAGGATGTTGAACTTTATCAACAAAAGCTGGTGGGTTTCCATTTTACTTTTAGGGTAACCCTGGTCTTGAGGTGGGGACACTTTTGATTCTGAGGGCCCCCTCATCTCCTTCATTGAGGCTATCCTTTTTAGGCATCACTTATGGTCTTCTGATTTGGCCTTGGCTGCCAACAGGATCTTTCCCAGGTCTCCAGTCTGTTGCTTCTGTCCTCTCCTCTGCGTCTCCTCTGCAGTCTATCCTCCATTAAACACTCTCTTTGCCACTGTCCTTAAATCTCTCAGACAACTCTTTCCTAACTACTCCACCCTCTGGGGCTTTGTCTTCACAGCTGGTGTTCCCTGACTGACAAAAGATCAAGCCACTGTGGCCTTTGCTTCTGGTGATTCAGGGCCCATGGTGGTGTATTGTCAAAATGTCTCTGTAACCCTGTCGCAAAAAGCTGTAGGGCTTTTATTTTCTCTCTGCCTTATATTATACCCTCTGGCCAAATTTGTGTGCCATCTTGTGGCCACCATGAGACCCGCCAACAGAGATGGGCAGTGGACAAAAGGCCTCCTCTCACCTTCAATGGTGTTACAATCCCAGTCTGGGTGAGTTAGGGTAATGCAAGAATATTGGGTCCAGTAACCAGCTCATATACCAAACCCAGACACTATGGTGGATGCCAACAAGTGCTTGCTGACAGGATCCTGATACAGCTCTCTCCTGAGAGTCTCTGCCAGTGCCTGACACACACAGAGGTTTGGCTCGCAGCCAACCATTGGACTTAGCACAGGGTCCCCAATGGAGGAGCTGGAGAAAGGACCCAAGGAGCTGAAGGGGTTTGCAGCCCCATAGGAGGAACAACAATATGAACCAACCAGTGTCCCCAGAGCTCCCAGGGACTAAACCACCAGCCAAATAGTGCACATGGAGGGACCCATGGTGCCAGCCACATGGGTAGCAGAGGACGGCCTGGTCGGGCATCCATGAGAGGAGAGGCCTTTGGACATGGGAAGGCTCATTGCCCCAGGGTAGGGGAATA